>CAUYPK010072062.1:0-26805 GCA_963574355.1 Loris lydekkerianus | reverse complement strand
GATGAGCCACCCAGGCACTTCCCAAAGGCGAAATCCCACCAAAAAAAGATCATGGTTACTGTATGGTGGTCAGTGGCTGGTGTGATTCACTATAACTTTCTGCAACCAGGCCAAACCATCACAGCAGAGTCCTATTGTGAGGAAAGCAATGAAATGTACTGAAAATTGCGTCAGCAGCAGCCAGCACTGGTCAACAGAAGAGGTCCGATCCTCCTCCAGGACAACGCCCGGCCGCACGTCTCACAAATCACCGTCCAAAAATTAAAAGAATTGAGCGTTGAAGTTCTTCCCCACCCACCATACTCCCCAGACCTCTTACCAACCGACTACCATCTTTTTAAGCACTTCAATAACTTTCTCACCGGTAGAACCTTTGCCAATCAGGACCTAGCAAAAACGGCCTTTGTTGACTTCATCGAATCCCGAGCACCCAATTTTTATGCCGATGGAATTAATCAACTTGTGTTACATTGGCAAAAGTGCACTGTTTCAAATGGCCTTATTTCGATTACATTGAATAAATATTCACTGAGATATTACAGTTTAAAGTAGACTCATAAAAACGGACAAAACTTTTGAAATGACCTAACTATGATAATTTACACTTCTATAAATTTCCCCTTCATAGATGTTACTGAGAGTACATTAAAGACTGAAATACAAGGATATTAATTGCACAATCATTTATAATATCAAAGTAAACAGCAAATATGTTGCAACCAGGTCCCTGGATTTGAATCTGATATTTACTACCTGAATAATGTTGGGCAAGTTGCTTAATCTCCCTATGATCCTAAGTTTCCTCATATATACATAGAATGAAAACAGATAGATTCTACCTCATTGGATTTTTTTTGTATCAGTTAAAACAATGTTAAAACACTTAGATGAGTAACTGGAATATATAAATAATAAATATTCCCTGCTATTATTATTGATTAATGATTAGTATTAAATTCTAATTAATGAGTGCATAAACAAATCATGATGCATTTGTAAAGTGTGGATTTGCAATACATCATCTTGAAACGTATTTTAAGGAAACAAACAAGTGTTTGGGGAAGGAGATATCCATGCAAAGATATTCATGGCAAGCATTATTTATGGCAGCAAGAAGCCTTTGAAAGCAACTTCCCTATCCATCATTAAAATGATTAAATAGAGTTCAGACATGCTGTGTATAGAGTAATAAATCACCACCAAAACCATGAGTTAAAGATAATATGGTGTCATGAGAAACATTTGCAATGTGTTATGTAAAAAAGCAGATTTGAAAAAAAAAAACTACATAAATTAACTGAAACCATTAAAAAATTGCTTACAAAGTGTGCATGCATACATATGGTACATATAATTATGTCACACATATTTAGTTTTCTTTGAGAAATTCACCAACATATCTGATCAGAAATGTAAAACTATAAATGGCGCAGGGTCCAGATAAAGGTGAAAAGAAGAAGCCATGTGAGGAAGGCAAACCCCGCAAGATGGCACCCAACGTGGGGCCCTTTTCATAGTATTCAGGTTTTGATTTGTAAGGGAAGGAACATTTCTCAGAGATCAGCCTAGATAGGCCCAAGAAAACTCTGCCCCAAATGGGCTTTCCCCACTCAGCAGGCTAAACTTTGCACCAAAGAGGTTTCCTGCCTTAACAGGCTAATCTCCACCCCAAACTGGGTTTCCTGCCTTAGCAGGCTATATAAGCATCTGGATTTTTTTTTAATTTCAAATTAATACGAGGGTAAAAATTTTTAGATTACATTGTTCTAACTTCCAAGGTAAAGTTTCAGTTGTAAAAGAGTGCCTCACTCAGGGAGTGTGGTCTACACCCTTGCAATATGCACATTAGGTGAGATCCCACCTCATGCCCTCCTTTCTTCTGCCAATCATCCTGCCCCTGTATTAGATTATATTTGTGTTTTATTGTTCATATAAGCATCTAGTTGTTTATATATTGTTTTTAAATTAGTATGGAGTACATTGGATATTTTTCCATTCTTGCAATACTTTGCTAAGAATGTGTTTCAACTCCATCCAAGTAAATGTAAAGATGTAAAGTCTGCATCTGTTTTAATGGCTGAATATTATTTCATGGTATACATATGCAACAGTTTGCTGATCCATTCATGGGTTGCTGGGCATTTGGGTCAGTTCTTATGACTTGCAAATTATGAATTGAGCCACATTAAACAGTCTGGTGCAAATGTCTTTGTGGGAAAATGATTTTTGTTCTTCTGTGTAGATATCTAGTATTGAGATTGCAGCATGAAATGGAAGGTCAACTTTTATTTGTTTGAGGATTCTCCATACTTCTTTCCAAAAAAGCAGCTGGACTGTAAGCTGCCTTTCGACTCAGGTTGAAACCTGCCTTGATCATGGAGCCAAACTCTCGGTGTCCATTCTTTCCTTACCCCCTGTGTTTGTCCTCTCCTTAAAGTATGTCTTAGAAGATTAATTCTTAGAAGAATTAGGTGTTGAAATGTATATTTGAAAATGCAAAGGGATGCAGAGCAGAATTAATAAAGAATATGGGCAAAACCCAATGTAGTGTTCAGTTGATTTATTTCCCCTCACCAGTGGGCCAGTTAAATATAAGGCAAATTTATTCATGCAGTCATTGAAATTGAGAAGTGTCACTCCTACTAAGCACAACACCTGCTGTGACCCTGTAGCTGAGTTTGGAATATGGGCAGCCAACCAGATAAGGGGTGAGATATTTAGGTTTATCATCTCCCAAGATCCAGGAGGCACCTGAGGAAAAATGAAATTTCTGATCACATTTCAGATACAAAAATGGAACTTAAGAGTCAAAGCAAAGCTTAAATAGGCTTTCTTTTCATTATGGGTGGATTTTTCATCTTCTTTATCTTTAATGTAGATATTTTTATATCACAAACATTGATTTATAAGAAACTTAAAAAGGTAATTTATGCTTTTTCTTTTTCATTTTTGTTGCAAAACACCCTGCTTTGTGTGAAATAGCCTAAATGCAGTGTAAATTTCCTCTGAAAGCTTATATGGAAAGTCATAAACATTATTTGCTGAGACCTCATTTTGTCCAAGGTCCAGATTGCAACACAATATATTTAAATTTAGGAGTGCTTTATAAAGCCACAAAAATACGTCTTGCAGAATGCTTATTAGTGTGACAATGCAATAACCCGTTCTTTAATCCAGAATTCAGAAAGATAGTATAATTCTTTTGTTCCCCACCCCTCACATCAGCCAATGAACTAACTGCTGCGATCCAAATTTGGAGTGTGCAATGAAGCCCTACTGAGTTCCCTAATTTTCAGGATTGCTTGTCAGCACTCAGATGAATAAAGTGTGTCCCAAGAAGAGAGAATAAGACAGTCTTAATGAGACCCAGCTCAACAGGGCCCCTTATTACTGCCCCGGTTATGAGCTGTGGAGAGAGTGAGTGAGAAGGTTCAGAGGAAAGCAGAGGGAACCCATGGGGTTTGCCAGGCACCTGCTTGGTGGGTCAAGACTCCTCCAGCTCATGGTGCCAAGAGAAGCTGGCTCCAGAGAAACCTCACAGAGAGCTCTTGGGGGAAAACTAATGACCAATTGGAAGAAAGCCACTCTCGGGGCTTGAGAACCCTGGCAGGAAACCGTGATCCAGAGTGCTTATATGGACATAACTGCCTCATTTGCAGCTATGCTTAGAACTCACACATCCTCCTGGAAATGTGCTTTTGTCCAGATTCAGGAAGCCCCTTGATGCAAGTACACAGGCTGTATAACAGGACCCCTGAGTTGACCAGCAGACTTGGAGCCCTGCCATACCCACTACTCATCTCTGCAAAGCTAATTACCCATCACGTGATGACCAATGGGAGAAAACATGGGCTTGCCCTGATGCAGCCTAGGCCATTTTTGTAATATACACAGACAACTCAAGCACCAAGAGCCAAGTGCAGCAGGTGTCTTTCCAAGGGGCCACCTGGTCAGACCATTAAAAGTCTCCATGGGGATCAACACCTAACTGAAGACCCAAGGGCATCCATGAGGAGTTGCTGACATGTCTTGCCACTATTTGCTTCATGCTATTTTGTTTCCTTCAAAGCCTCTATCACTCTCTAAAATTGCCTTGAATATATTTTTTGTTTACTTATTTATTACCCATCAAATATCTATGAAATGTGCAGGCTCCCTAAGAGGACACATTTTGGTACTCAGTTCACTGTTGTATCCCAAGGCACTATATATTCGATTAATGGATAAAAAAATTATATATCTATTAACACATTGACCATGTTTGAAGGGAATTTTTTTTTTTCCTTCGAACATGGTATTATATTAAGTCAAGAGATGTGTAAATTATACATGGTTCATGAGAGCCTAGGCTCAAAACTAGTGTGAATTAAACACAAATCACATGACAATTAATGTGTTTAATATGATCTCCAATTGAAAAACAATATAAGGTAGATCAAGGATGGAAGCAGAATAGATGGATAGATATGTGATAGGCGATCATCGTAAAATGCTAACCGTTGAATCTGGAAACTAGGTCATAGGGGCGCACTTATCAATCCCAGTGGCTATGTGGCTGTCTGGTGTGGGTTAGCTGAGTCCCATGAGAGTATCAGATACCTGGACTTCAGCCCAGGGCCTGAATGAAACCACTTCATGTACTGAGAGAAACCACATGATGTCTTCCAGCTTCCAGGCTTTCTCTGTGTTAAATGGGATTTTACATCTTGTTCACCTCAGACAACACACCATTAGGTAAACTAATAACGCACCCTTCACCTTGGGCTCCATGTTGATGGGGTCCTTTATGGAGACAGACCATTTGCTCTAACCTTCTCATTGACTGGGATTGATTTTCTTCTCATTTGGTCATTATGCATGTAAATAAGAATTCTTTTAGCTGCAGTAAAGAGAAAACTGGGTCTACTGGGAAAAATGTGAGTAGATCAGTTTCAGACACAGGATGATTCAGGTACAAACAATGGCACCATTATGCCTTGAAACACATTCCTCAGGCCTGCCTTCCATGGTCTTGGATTTTGGTTTAATCTCCATGTGTCAACAAGAATGCCATTTCCCAAATTTCCTTCAGTCTAGAAAGAACTAGTAAGGATTCTTTTCTAAAAGTCACAGAAGAAGAAAAAAAAATCATACTGCATATTGTCTAGAATAGGTTGTGTCATTCCAAATCTGATGATCACCTTGGCCTGGGGAGAGAACATCATCACCCAGGCTTATGTTTGCAGCCCTCTAATGAAGGCTAATATAAGTCAGTTTTTCCTACAGTACAAGGTTGGAGAGTAGGAAGACTGGTGCTGTCTTTCCAAGGTATCATCAGATACTGTCAGGACAGGAAGGGTAAGAAAATGCTAAACAGAGAAAAAAAAAAATCAACAAGTGTTCATTCTAAAACTCAAACAAAACAGTAAAAACATAATCAAATCTGACTCCTGTCAATACTGTTTTCAACACAGTATTCCTGTTGTTAAAAAAGAAAAATCAAAAATGTATTCAGGATCTACCAGATATTTAAGCAATTACCTGGAGAAATCAGTTATTGTTGGAGATTGAAATACTAGTTAAAATCATTCGGCCATCTGAACCCAGCACTCCTTAGAGGCTCAAATGGTATGTTTCATTCTACTGAATCTGCAGCAATGATCTTGGGGGTGTGACAAAATATAGGGATCTGCAATTAATTCTGCACAAGTGTGATCTTGGCACCTGTCCCCACTTCCTCCAGAAGCTTGGGCTGCAGGTCCAAAACAGACTCCCCACCAGCTGCATCTGCACAACATTTTTCTTTTAATCCAAACATAATTGTTGACATTAAATTAGTTTTCACCTTTTAAAAATGGAATTAACGTAGAAATGTAACATAAAAGTCAAGATCTGTGGATTTTCTTTAACATTACAGAAAGATGTGAAAATAGGGGCATGCATTTTACCTGGCGATAATCACATGGCTCACAAAGTTATGACCCTTTTATGTGGGCCCATATTATAGGGCTCGCCACTGTCTTCACCTCTCCCTGCTGCTCCATGCCCAGAACTCTGTCCTCGCTTATGTCCCCTGGCTGGCCTCCCTGCCATCCCTGGGGACTGCCTGAAAACGAGCCAGATTTAAGGAAAACTGCACCAGAAACTCAGATGATCACACATTTAAACACAACGATGAGCTTACAACCTTGATCTAGACATTGACTACTCATAAATATGGTGATTTTGCTTGTTTATAAAAACATAAAATACCAGGAATCCAGGCCAACTAGGGGGAAGCCAATTCCATGTATGGAATGAATTACAAAACTAGAAAGAGAGAAAAAGCCTGCTGCTTCATCCTATGGTAGATCGTGGAAGACCATAGGCTAAATTGTGTCCCCCTGAAATTTATATTTGAACTCTAATATCCAGCATGGCTATATTTAGAGTAAAGAAGTAATTAAGGTTAAGTCAGTTGATAATGGTGGAACCATGTGCGTTAGCTAAGCTTTGATCAGGCATAAGTTATAGTTATTTGGACTGTGAATTGAATGTTAATGAATCAACAATATATATTTTTAATTAAATGTCTGTAAGCAGCCAGACACATAAAACAAGGTTATATACTGTTGAGTTGAGGACAACACTGTGAGCAGGGGCTTAGAGAAAACCAAACCCGCTACATTCCCTAGGAACAATGGTTCAATATTTGTTAGTTCATTTTGATATAACTTCAGTGAATAAGTCAGTTGTATGTATTACACATATAATATACACATGTGCGCACATGTGGGTATCTGCAGATTGGATGGGGATTTATGACAATAGTAAAATTAATAAAAGAAATTAGCCAAACATGGGCATTTTTCACTTTTAAATGATTTTCCAGAGAGATTGTGAAATGAAGTGACTCTTTAAAGTAGATATATATTTTTTCGGATTGCTTTCTTTTTTACTATTTGTTTTTAATTTTATTTCAGAATGTTACAGGAGTATGATCATTTTGATTCCATGTGTAGATGTATTTTTGACCTGACTTTGGTGACGTGGTTTGTAGTTGATCCAGTAGTGAGGTGTGTTTGGGGTGAGGGTGGGCAGAGGTAGAGGTGGAGGAAATTCCCAGTCCCACTGAGCCGATCTCATTTAAAACTCACCCATTCCCCTCAGAGAATCACCAATTGCAATTTGAGTGTTCAGTGGAGACTCATGTAAAATAGGTTCTATTTCTAAAGTCTGTATAGAAGCGAATGCACATAGCATTAAATTATTCCTGGAAAGTCTCTTAAAACCAAAGCCACCCATACTGACAGAAGAGTTGCTTATTTTCATATACTCAGCACAGATGGTCTTTCCTCCGGCCTTGTGACAGACTGCTGCTGCTTCTGCCGAGCCCCAGGTGAAGCTCTTCACTTGAGTTTAAGATACCACATTGTAAAACAGTTACACACACACACACACACACACACACACACACACCATACTGCCCCTAAAGACAAGAATTACCAGAGAGAAGTCTGGGGAAACAAATCAGCAAAGGGGATCAGAGACTCACGTGCCCTCTCCCGGGGTGCAGACACACTGAGTGGACAGATGGGCTGATGTGTCTGTGTCTTTTCCATTGTATATTATAATGTCTAACGATCTGTTTTGGATGAACACATGTGCAGCGACTGTGCAAGCTAAATGGGCAGGGTCCTAATTATGTGGAGGTGAGGATAATCGTAACCATCTCTTATCAGTGGCCCATAATTACCATATCTGAACAAAAATACTCAACTTTTAAAATATCCTGATGTGTAAAAATGTCCTATTCAATTCAAGTCCGTCAAAATAGTAGGTGTGAAAGGAAGGACTCAAATAGCAATGACAGCAGTAACAACAATGACACCAACGATCAATGGCTCTGAACTTCCTGACACTGGTAGATGTGCTTTAACTTTCTTACTTCATTTAGGACTCATGACAATACTGTTGTGTGATCCATTACTACCCCCACACAGCACACAGGGAAGTGGGCAGTGAAGGCAGTTTGTGCAGCCGGGCAGCCTGGTCCCGGCACCCCTGCTTCTCACCATTACACTCAGCATCCAGTTATTAAGACATCACTAAAAGGGAGCATATGCTCCCAATAAAAGTGAAGCAGGCCAGAGATAAGTAGGGTAAGGAATATGAATAAAATTGTCTTCCTGAGTAGTGATCTAGTGTCAGACCCTCAGCTTTGCTCAGAAGCTTATATTAAAAAAAAGCTTTATGACACCTGCTCCTGCCATTACTGCGGCTTTTACGACTTGGAGAATGCTGCCTACTGCATTATTGGTATTTTTTATATAAATGGTGCTTAGCAGTTGGGGAGTTTTGCATCCTTTTGGAAATATAATTAAAATTATGAACCCTTTCCGGGAGAAAGAAATGTACATAACCACATTTTGGAAAAAAATTCTAGGGGAAATTGACTCCAGAGTATTTATCAGGGAACCAAGAAGCTGATGGGGTAATTATTTCTGCTCTAAATTAAACTGCTTATGCTATTTTTCTCCCAGACCTCAAAGGCAGGAACACTTCATCACCACTTCATAGCTCATATATGTCTCCTTGTGCAAAGATGAGAAATATTAGATGAATTGTATTTCCCATTTGCCAGGAAATCCTGAGATAAGTCTTCCCCACCCCACACAATGACTGTCAAAGAGCCTATGACCTGTACAACCTGTTCCAACATTTTCCCTGGAGTCCGCCCCCTTTTAATTGTTTTAACTTTGTTTTACACTTGTTACTTATATTTTTCTACTTTGTCATGTGTATCTTCAAAAGCTACTTCAGATGCCAACCATGAGCTAAATCATATGTTGCAATCGTTAGAGAAACAGAGGGATGTGTTCATATAAAGTAACACGTACACTTGCAGTGCTGATTGTTTTTTCTTCCCTAAGAAGCCTTTAACAACTGCTCATTAGGAATCTGCTGTTCACTGAAGCCTTGATATTTCTGGTCATTTAATTCCACATGTTACACTTACTCACGGGAATGTATTATGAAATCCTTCATTACTTTCCTTTGCTTCATTTATTATCATTGTAAATATAAGAATAAAATGTCTTCTAATTCTTACTTCCTAATGGATTCTATACATAAAGTTGAAGCGTTGTTAAGTACACTGCTAGAAATATGGGGAAGAGAACCAGGAAGATATTAGCTATTATATGACCTGTTTCAAGAAAATAATATATAAAGATGTCTATGCGTCTGATAAGTCTAATATATGGAAACACATGTACCTATACATATGTGCATCTAGAAAAGGGCCGCTTATCTCAATACCTCTATTACACTCACACTGGTCCATATATCTAAGTGTGATGACACTGTTCCCTCCCCCATGGCCACCTCCTCCATGCCACCATCATCACACACCTACATAACTGCCATAACCTCCACTGACCGTTCCCACTTCTCCTCTTATTACCTTACAGCCCTGTCTCCTCATAGCGGCAGACTGAGTCTTGTAAAATGTGAAACAATCCTTGTCCCTTCCTGTCTCAGAGTTCTTCCTGTTGGGTTAGAATAAAGTGAAAGTCCTTACCATGGGGTATTAACTAGATTTATGTTTAGCTGTAAGTCGCCGAGGGAAAAATTATACATATATACGTCAAATAAAATACTAGCTTATTTTACGAGTTCATTTCTCTCTTATTTTTCTTGTGCATTCACAAAGTTCAGAAGCCAGCATTCCAGGATCGCTGTGGTGGTCCAGTCCATACTAGAGACCCGGCTTCTCTTTTCTTTCTGTTCCACCATGTGAAGTTTCTGTTTCCAAGAGCACCTTATCATTCAAAATAGCTGCTACAGCCCCTCCTGGGATGGACCATATTCCAGCCATAACAGGGACATAGAAGACCAGCTTCCTCTAGTGAACTCTGCTCCCTGGAGTTCACAGGTGCCACTTACTTTTAAAATGCAGGGTCGGGTCACAGGGCAGCTGCAGAAAAGATTGGCAAAGGCTGTCCATATAATGGGGTGAAGGGGGGCAGAGTGTCCAGCTGAACATTAGGAGTTCTGTTCCTGAGAAGAACTGGAGAGCAGATTGTGGGAACAACTCCAATCTGGGATACACATGGCCACTGGGGCCACATGGCCAGGTCACTGCCACTTCCCTGCCCCCAGCTTCCATTCCTCAGCCTCACTGTGCTCCAGTCACAGGCTACCTTACCCTCCTTCTCCAGCCAAGGCACTGGGCTAATCCCAGTCTCTCCATTGGCACTGGCTGTCCTCCCCACCCCCAGCTGGACATCTCCTCCTGAATATTCAGACCCCACTGACATCTCTGTACCACAGAAAACCTCCCTGGGGAACTTTCCCTGCCCCCAGCTCCCTGTCACTGTGGTCTCATCTGTCTTTATTCTGCACCCTGATACTGGACATTTGTTTTGCCATTTCAAATAAAGGGGGAACAAAAGAAGGTCTTTTATTCCCACCTTGATCTCTGCCTGTCCAGAACCCTTGGAAGAAAATGCCAGAATTTTAAAAGGATAGGAACAACAACAACAAAAAGTTCAGTTGGGCTCTTTGGGGAGCCTGCCTCCTAAAAAAGAATGGATATCCCTAGAATTTCAGGCTGTGCATGACTCTGGAAAAGCAAATACTGCTTTTATTTCCCCACCTAAATCTGCAGTATGTCGATCCTAGTAGTTTTCCAGCTGAGCTGAAAGGGCTTTAGACTGAAAGCTGCTGCTGGAAAAAGAGAAAGTCCTTAAAAAACGTTATCTATGCGCAGCTAAGGCACAACCAAAGACTGAGCCCTGCCCCCAGGGAGGGGGTGTTTGGCCAAGTGGTCTCCCCACTCTCGGAGCCCTGAACCTACAGACCCTTGACCCTACCTTCCCGGAAGCAGGAAAATGGCATTCTCACAGAGCTCCAGCGGCCCCGACCCTCAACAGGTGCACAGCAGCAGCCTGGGCTTAGATACCTCTTTCTTGGTCCATGCAACCACATGCACCAGTGACCCCGGCCAAAGGGCATGTGTGCAGCTGCTCCCTGGGCCTGGAAGCCTGCCCGCGTCCCTCTGAGTCTGCTCTACCCCAGCCCCACCTTGCATAGTGATAATGGTGATCTTAATAGCAACTGCTACACCTGTGTGTGCCCCAGGCCCTTTGCACATGTACTAGCAACCCCGTGACTACATCGGACCTAATCTCAGGAGTCTGCTGGGATAATCCCATATTTCTGCCATCCTGGGGGTCCCCTCTGAGTGTCACTGTGAACGCCTGCTCTTTAAGCCAGCATCAGCCCTCAGGACCACACGGTGGAGGAAAACAGGTACAGAGGGACTGTCCCCTCGCTTGAGTCCCCTGTGTTACTTTCAAAGAACCAGGCCAGGGAGGCATGGGGCCCCAGGTGTGGAGAAAAGGAAGAGCAAAATACTCCCATAGTCCCTAGAAGTCCTGCGGGTGGGGACAAACAATGGAAATTACCCATCAGCTACATCCTCCTCCCACGGGGATTTGCTCATGGTCCACGGGTGGTTTCAGACGGGGGATAAGGTCTGCACGCCTCCAGTGGGCCTATCCAGGGAAGGGCACCTGGCAGAAGGGCTCCAGGTAGGATCAGCGCCCCCGCGATTCCCAAAATAGACCTGGGGACAGACGCCAGCTCTTGCTTTACCTCCACCGGGTAAGGCGCCCAGCACCAGGCTGAACGCCCCGCACCTGCAGAGGCTGCGCGCTCCGTTCCGCCCGCCCGTCCTGAGTCCTACTGTGCCTTCCCAGAGGAGACCCCAGCCTCCAAGGCTGGGCCGGCTGCAGCTTCGCCCCTGTCCAGTGCTCAGGTTCTCTTCCGCTTAGTCACAGCTATGATTTAAAAAAAAAAAAAAAAGAACCTGGCAACTTTTCTCTCACCGCCGCCTCCAGCTTCCACGCTAGACCTTTGTTGTTTTCGTTGGGTCCCCACCTGCTGGGCTGAAGGACCGTCCCTTCCGCCCCCCATGGCACAGTTCCCGCCAGGATCCTGAGCAAGAGAACCGCTTGAGCCCAGGAGGAAGACGAACGCGCGGGCAGCTCTGGGGGGCTGTGGCTGCCAGCCAGAGAAGGAAGGTGGGAGGAGACAGGGCAGCTTAGACTTGCGTCTGGCACTGCTGGTCCGGCGGGGAAACCCGGTGTCCGGACGCTCCCGCCATAGCTCCAGCTGCGCCCTGGAGAGCTCTGTGCGGACCTGCCCCGGGACGCGGAGAACGGCAGGTGCTGCCTTCCCCCACCTCCCAGCAGTCACTTGGAACAGGTGGTCCACGCTCCTCTAAGTTTGGGGTCACAGCCTGCTGATACCTGGGAGCTCCTGATTTAGGAAATTAAAAACTCCACACAGTGGACTCAAAACTATATCATGGATACATCAAAAGGAAAAAACTAAGGTGAACACAGCGTGAATGAGGTATATATACTCACCCATATAAGCGGACGTACCCTGCATTTGTAGACGTGCCTGTGTAAAGACTGGGGTGGGGGGGAGGGAGTGCACCAGAAACTACTATTGAAAGAAAGAATAATTATTCCCTATTGACCCTTATTTACTCATTAAGGTTTAACACGATGTGCTTGTGCTAACTCTTTAGGAGTGAAGAGGCCCCTCCCTGAAGAACTGTTTTCCTAATAGCAGGTCTTTAGTGTGTTTGGTTTTGTTTTCTATTTTCTTTTTGCATTATTGGGCAGGAAGAAATTTAAACCTTCTAACTCCTCTCATCCTTTCCTGCCAATTTTCACCCACTGCCCTCTCTCCTCCCCCTTACCCCCTAAATCAAGATCTTTCTGTTCTGGCTTGATCTGGAAGGAGTGCCAGGCAAAGCCTGGCTCCTCTTCCCACCCTGCCTCCAGCTGCACCCCCTGCCCAAACCACAGGACAGCTCCCTCTGTGTCTGGTGCCCCTGGGGGCAGGGTCCAGTCCCCTACACACACACCCAGTGCTGGCTCAGCGCAACCTCAGAGAGGAAGCCTTGCTGTCAGCGTCCCCACCATTCTCCTCCACTGGAGCACTCCAGGGTGTCTCCGGAGCCAGGGAGGCATTTCAAAAGAAAATAAAAGATCCATGATCAAATGGGAATAAAAGAGACAGCTAGGAATCCATTTTTGTCTCCAAAATTGGGGAGGTAACCCTCAACAGGCAGAAAAGAGGCCACTCGGGTCCAGCATATCTGAGAGCGCTGTCAAGGCTTGGCTTAAAGATAGCCCACCGGTTTTCTAAGTTAATTCCGTTTTTCTATAATGGTGAGCAAGCAACTGGAATAAAATCTCAGCCAGTTCAAAGGGGTAATTGCAAAATATTGGTTTTAATGGGTCTGGAGAGCAAGAAAAATAAATTAACAGATTATTGCTGATAATTTCTCAAGATTCCTTTGAATAGTCTAGAAATGACCTTGTGTAGCAGTTCCACTTATGATATACTTATGGACCATCTGGTTTTCCTAAAGCAGCAAGAGTATTTCTCTCTCTCTCTCTCTCTCTCTTCCAAAGACACACACACATATTTGAATATTTCTCACCTCCTCAGTTCACTGAAAAATATAATCCCTTCTTCAGGGCTGATGGATTGAAGCCTCCTTGTTTGGTCCTTCTTCCTCCTGCTACCAACCTCTGAATAAAGTGTTTCTCCAAGTTCTTGATGTTCCTGGGGAAAAGAATTTTAGAACATACCATGTAAGCCAAGCAAGCAACAGTTCTTCATTGAATGTGAAAGTGCACTCCTGGGAAGGGGAGCTGGCAGGCTGGAAAGAGAGCAGCCGCCCTGGGAGGAAGTGCTGTTGGATCCTTTGCAGTCTTAGCAACTGAGGGCAGGAACAGTCAAGGCCAAGGAACTGGATTTTACCAAGAATGTGTGTGGTAATTTCTAGAATTGGGTTCCTTCCCATTTCCATATCTTATATGTTTGTGTTGGGAGTGTTAGGGTGATTTCAAGGGTGGAGAAATTTTAAGACCATATGTCAATGGTATTGTAATTAGAGTTCAGGTAAGGTGGCAGAGGTAGCTGACAAGGTGGTTGAAGCCAGTTCAGCCCCTCCAGTCAGCATCTGCTTTAGAGTTGTTTAACTGCACCCCAGTCCTCAAGACCTTGCATCCAGACTCAGCACTATCTCTGTTTCCTACTCTAATGCTCATATAAAAGAATATAAACAATAAAGTCACAATAATGTGTGAAGAGGCCCCACTTTCTATCTTCTGTATTTACCTGCTGAGTTTCTATCCAAGGTTGTGCTGCCCAGCCACCATGTGCATTCTCTGGAGCAGGACTTAATCTGGGGGTGATTTCACAGCCATTTGAGCAGGACCTGACATGGTGTGTGACTCAGGAACATTTGCAGCATGAATGAATCCTGTGAGACTCTACAATATTAACCTCATTTTACCACTGGAAAGATCGAGATTCAGAAATGTTAAATTAAAATCATCTACCTTGCAATAACAGTAACACCTTTGAGCACATCAGATTTTCTTCAAAGCATAGTACTTGAATTAATTTATCCACTTTTTTTTTTTTTTTGAAAACCCTAAAGGTATATGCTGTCATGATACCCATTTTTCAGGCCACACCACCAGTGCTCAAAGAAGTCTAGTGATCTGCTTAAGTTTACACAGCTGGGGAGGGGGGGTGGAATCTAGATTTGAAGCTAGGAAGTTTGGCTGCAGAGCTCACGTTCATCAGGCAGCTCCCTACTACCAGCTTTATTGTTATGTGTATATAGTATAAAATGATTACCACAGTCATGCTAATTAACACTTAGCAATTACTAGGGGGTTAATAACATTTAAGATGTGGTCTGCTAGCAATTTTCACCTATATACTACATTATTATTAACTATAGTCACCATGATACATAAAAAGTCTCCAGAAGGTACAGTGAAACATTATACCCTTTGATCAACATCTCCCCACCCCCCAATAGGCAGCTTGGAGACTAGGTATTTCCAGAAGTTAGTTCCTATCCTTATTGAATAACAAACACTTTACTGGCCTCTGCTGCCTCCAGTTTGCTAGCTTGTTTGTGTCAAATCTCAGTTGCTTGAATTTTGTATTTCAAAAGAAGATAAATTGTTTTTTGTAACTGTTAGTTAGTAATACAGAGATGCCTCCAGTCCCCTGTGCTGGTCTGGGGTCAGTGCTTTTAAAAAAGTCAGCTTCTGTGAAAACTGATCTTCTAAAAAGAGTACCAAGAGCCTACCTTCCCTAGGTGTAAGATACAGATGACTTCTGTCTTATGAGATCACCGTTGAGACTGATACCCAGATCTTCATTCCTGTTCCTTATCCAAGCTCTAATCTGGTTCCTTCATGAACCACCTTACAAGCTTTAGTATCCAGTCTTAACCCTGCCACTTGGTATCAAGATCAGCAAATGGTCCATTTAGATGCATGGTGGCTTACTATGGTTTACCAAAGGTTTATGTCAGATTATGAGGAGGATTAGCTCAGATTATATTACAAATAAAATTCATCGACCATATTGATATTCTTTTAATTCAATTTAGTCAATAACCACAACAACTAGCACTTTCAAGTGCTTGTAAGCAATGGACACTTTAAAAAAAAATTTAATTTAACTTAACTTAATTTAATTTTTATTTATTTGCTCAGGTTCACTGAGGGTACAAAGAATTAGATTGCACTGTTGCGTTTATTAGTTCAAGTCTCTCTTATAACTGTGTCCTGCCCCCAAGAAGTGTGCCATATATGGAAAACACCCTCCCTCCCACCATCTCCCTACTCCCTTGTTCTCCTGACCCCCACCTTGAATTGATTTGAGTTTTTCTCTCAGTGGGTATGTATTACATCATCTACTGGATTCATATTAGAATTGAGTAATTGGATTCTTGCTTCTCCATTCTTGAGATACTTTACTAAGAAGAATGTGTTCCAACTCTATCCAGGTTGATACCAAAGATGCAAAGTCTCCATGTTTTTTAATAGCTGAATAGTACTCCATGGTGTAAATGCACACTGTTTTAATTGGATTTTACATGTATCAACTCGTTTATTATTGACAACCGGGTGTGTGTGTGTGAATATTTTTTCTATTTTCTTTAAAGGTAAGAAAAATTGAGACATAGAGGGGTAAGCCAAATTACCTACAAATAAGTCTCTAGACACTGCCCACATTGCCCCTTGTTGAAAATAACTGATCTGGGCCCACCACACTGTTCTGCATCCTCTGAATAATATCAGTCAGAAAACACTGAGGTTCAGAGGAAAAGTTGCTGTAAGTGTGTCATTTGGGTACTTGGAATGATGTGATGGTAACTCTTTCACTTATGTCAAAAAACACTCTGGCTTATTTTCTTCTGTAGATTATTGAATGATCCTAAGCCACATCTCAGTCTGCACAAGGTCGGTCCCCAGTGTCCCCTGGGAACACTAGCTGGCATCTGAGGCTGGCAGAAGAAAAAAGGAAAAATAAAATGTCCATTTGAAGCTTGAGTCCTAGGTTAACAGAGTGAGCAAACCTAAACCCCTGAGTGGCAGCAGATTGAGCACGTTTTACGCCCCTTTATATGTTCAACAGGGAAACAATGTTCAGTCTCCAACAGATGATTTATGCCTGCTTTATGGGTAAAGGTCATGGCTGCCTTCAAGGGTGATCCATCCTCAATTATAAGTCTGCAAATATGACTGCCATCAAAGCAGCAACCTTACTGGTGACTGGACCCCAGAACTCTGGTCCCTGTGATACAAATTGCTGAGTGGTTAGACTGGAGAGTTCCAGAGAACTAAGTCTATCTAGCACTGGAACAGCATGGGCGGAAAGAGAAAGGGAATGATTTTGCTCATCTTCCTTCCCTCTGCTTTTCCCATCAACCATAAATCATTTAGTTTGCCATTATGTTTATTACATGGAGAGAAAAAGGTCCTGTGTCTGTCAAGGTTTGATCAGAGAAATAGTACCTCCATTCATATCATGAAATGTCAGATATTTTAAAAATATAACATTACAACCTTGGGGGAAAAGGGAAGCAGGAAATTGAGGGTTTACAGGAAAGAGTTGGAGGGCCCGAGGAAAACCAACAACCAACCAGCCCTCCTGAGAAGCTGGCATGAACTGAGGGTGAGTGGGAGACCTTGGGGAGTCTGAGGGGCAGCAGGTCCAGCTGCAGAGTGGACCATGGGTAGACACGCTGTGGAATTCTATGGAAAGCGGTCTTTCTGAGGTCTGTGGTCAGACATGCAGTGTAGGCCTGAGGCCTTGGGTAGTTAGGAAGTCTGGTAGATAACAAGAAGAGTAGGGTGAGAAATAAAGGAGAGAGAGGCACGTGTGACCCTACTGCACCCCATACCTCCTGGCGGTCCCCTACACCCACTATGACCTTCAGTGAGTAGTGACTGTGGCTTCATTTCCACCTTCCAAATCTTGTGCGAATTTATTTTGCTGGTAAATTATACCTGGAAACAAACAGGATGAGGGATTCTGGGAAACCTACTTCTAGCCTAACTAGGTTGGCAAAGTGCAAACTCCCTCAGCCATGGAAATGTGACCACCCTTCTCTTTGTGAAGCCCACTGAGAGGATTTGGGAGGATGACATGGGCCTTTTCATATGATTAGGTAAGTATGAGACATATTTTTGTAGCAATAAAATGATCGGTTTCCATGTGGCTATCTTATTACGGAATTCCTGTAATGTTCTTGTAAAGTGAGACAGAACCTACCAAAGCCTATTCAATTTCAGCATAATTTTTTAAAAAGTAGAATGAACAATCTACTCAGGCGCTGCAAATTATCTATGAACAACCAGCTTTCATGAAATCTCCCCTGATTTACATACACACACACACACACCTCACCAAGAACAGCAAGACATCCTCACATCTGCAGCTCTAAGGCCAACTTCGCAAGAAAGCTGGTCTTTTGAGAATGCGAATCATGGGGGAAATAAATTCACTGCGCTGCTAACTTCCATGGATCTGGGAAAGCAAAACTAATTGACATTATTCCTTAGTATTAACACTAGACCATGGAAGAAGAAAACAGCATTTAAAATAAAGACACCTATTTATCTTGTAGTAAGCATAAGGATTAAGCTGTCCTATCAAAGATATCAAGGATATTTATGATTTATTTGATTAGGACATCTTCAAAGACTCTAAGCAAAAGTGAATTTATCTTCTCATAAGACTAAGAGGTTTAGGGATAGTGCTGGCATTAGGTATTATTTCACCTATGGGTTCAAATCAGATTATCACTTCTCTCACTTCACTGTTCTGTTCCCTCACCTACTAATTTTCTCTCCATTTGAATATTGGTTTATTTTCTTCTGTAAGTTATTTATAGACAATATCTGCCTTGGGCTGCAGGTAGAATGGGGACTGAAGACCCCATTCTTGGAGGGGAGGGCACCCCAGAAAATGGGGAAATTAAACAGTAAGCTAAAGGAGTTGGAATAAAGAAAAGTCAGCTTATTTACCTTTAAGCTAGCCATTGCTAAATTTCTTATCTGAACAAGTTTCTGGTCTTTCCTAAAACTCTGGCCTACTGGGGATACAGCTTATACAAATACCCCTGCTGAGTATGTGAACACTCTGAGGAAAATAATGGCCATAGAAGAAATTATGGCAAGTTCTAGAAAAGGTACATCTTTTAGGTCATTTCCTGCCCATTAAATAGACAAAGCAGATTCCTATTGTGGAGATTTGCGTTTGCCTGGGGCAGAGACCAAGGGAGCAGCTCCAGCCCTGAGATATGGACAGGAAGGCTACATCCCTTATTGCAGAGGAAAATCCTCTGTGTTGGGGATGAGAGAAAAATGCCTCCCTCCCACTGATTCCTCAGAGGAGATTAATGCCAGTGGACCTTAACACCTCCCTAGGAATCTGTGTGGGTGTGACTCCAGACAGGAGGCTGCCCCCACACAAGGCTCAAGTTTCAGATTCCTCAAAATTGCTCAAATCCTTAAAGTTAATAATAATAACAATAGGAGCTGATAGGCTCACTCAGAGAATCTGCCGTTGTCTTTGTTCCCTCCTTCAGCTTAACACCTGGGCAAAGAGATTCGAATAAAAGCTGAGTGGAACAAAAATTCAGGACCACTTACCAGAGCCCACAAATGGGTGGTGGTCCCCTAAGCTCCCACCTTTGAAAACTCTATTCTGTGTCTCATGTCTCTTTCTTTATTGTCATCCCTAACTTTATATTTCTCCAGTTGGTTGCACAAGTTCCACAGGGCTTAGCGGACCCTGCCCCCGGGGGGAACCCGGATATTAGGCAGATTGCCTGAGCTCACGAGTTTGAGAACAACCCAAGCTAGGGTGAGATCCCGCCTCTGAAAATAGCTAGACATTGTGACAGGTGCCAGTAGTCCCAGCTTTACTCAGGAGGATGAGGCAAGAAAATCACTTGAGCCCAGAAATCTGAGGTTACTGTGAACTATGACTCCATGGTACTCTACTGAGGGTGACAAAATGAGACTCTGTCTCAAAAAAAAAAAAAAAAAAGTGGAAATAATAAAAGTTCATACCTCCAAGGATGATTGTGGAGATTTATGATGTCATATATGTCTGATGATTAGCATAGTGACTATGATGTAATAAGGGGTCAATGTCATTCATCATCCACATCATCATCACTTAATGTAAGCAAGATAAAACATGTAGTGCCAATTCAAACATTGATTTTTAAAATAATCTAGTTAAGGCCAAGAAACAACTGCTGGTTATAGAGGGACTAAATATTAATTCAGATCAGAACACAAGAAAATCACTGGTATGATCAGCTGAGCAGCTCCCAGAACCTGGAGGGTAGGGATTAATCTCTGTGGTCAAACTCTGCCGCTGGTACTCTCTGCAGGTGAGCCCAGGGACCTTTCTAAAATGTATGATTAAAGACGACAGAAATTGGTGAGTAAAAGTAATCAGCATTAATATTAGGAGAGAGGAAACCACAATTGCTGAAGGTTTAGGATGGCTAACGACGGAGTCAGAAGTCAAGACACAGCCATATTCCCCTGTTTATCCAATCAAGCTGGGGGCCCCCAAACTTTATTGCACCTCAGTATGGTATGAGGGTCTATGTCCTTGGGGGATACCAACCCCAAATTCTCTTTTCTTAAGAGAAAAAAATAATGCTATAGTTGAGCAAAAACTATTCTATATCTGCTGTCTCTATCCATTTTGCTATCTATTGTCTATTGATCCTAATGAGACTGCTAGAAAACATTTCCTACAGTTTAATTAAATTATAGATATGAAAACATTTGCCTTATATTATGTACTATCGCCAGAATTTCATATGGAGTACAGAGTCCATTTGAGGAAGAGGTGGCACAAGATGGACAAATCCTCCCTTGGCACAAATACCACCTCCAACAGCCATGCATGTGTGCAAACACCTTCAGGAGAACCAAAACCAGGTGAGTGATCCTGCTACCTGGCTTTAGAAGAACATCAAGAATAGAGGCAGTGAAAAGGACAGAAAAGACAGGCTTGTATTGCCCGCTTCACCCCTCCCCATCCTCAGGCAGTGCAGCATCAGCCCACGTGGAGAGGGAGTCTGTGTGCTCAACGGAGGGAGACGAAGTGACAGTGGGCTCATCCGTCAGAAAAAGGTGATTTCAAATGCAGATGTCTACTATCACTCCTTTGTCAAATCATGCAGAGACTTTCCTTCAGATAATTTATTTATTTATTCATTTATTTTTGCCCCTCCCCCCCACCATGTACTAGGTCATCAACAGTCCTCCTATCAGAATTGAATACCTCGGATTCTTGCTTCTCCATTCTTGTGATACTTTACTGAGAATAATGTACTCCACTTCCATTCAAGTTAATACAAAAGACGTAAAGTCACCATCTTTTTTAGTGGCTCACTAGTATTCCTATATATATATATAGGCCATAGCTTGTGAATCCATTCCTTAATTGGTGGGCATTTAGGTTGTGCCCACAGTTTGGCAAGTGCAAACTGAGCTGCAATGAACAGTCTAGTGCAAATGTCCTTATGATAAAATGATTTGTTTTTTAGTTCTGGGTAGATGCCAAGTAATGGGATTATAGGATCAAAGGGGAGGTCTAGTTTGAGTTCTTTGAGGACTCTCCATACTTCCTTCCAAAAGGTTGTATTAGTTTGCAGCCCCACCAGCAGTGTAAAAGTGTTCCCTTCTCTCCACATCCACGCCAGCATCTGCAGCTTTGAGACTTAGTAATGTGGGCCATTCTCACTGGGGTTAGGTGATGTCTTAGGGGGTTTTTGATTTGCATTTCTCTGATAATTAAGGATGCTGAGCATTTTTTTCATGTTTGTTATCCATTTGTCTATTTTATAAATTAACTTTTAATTAAAACCATAACTGTATACATTTATGGAGTACAATGTGATGATTTGATATACAGTGTGGAATGTTCAAACCAAACTAATTAATGTAGCCATCACTCACTTACTTAGTTTTTAAATGTTTTAAATGTCTTACTACTGCCAGAAAGACTTCTAATTGCTCTCTATAAACAGTAGTCTCCAAGTTCTCTGTTTTCCAAGAATATGGCCATCCAAGACAAGATAAAATCATTTCCAACTTCAAAGACAAACCTAGAACCATTCCTGGCTCTGGCCCTATTCATTTTCTGTGGAAGCTCTGAGCCCTCCTCCAAGATCCTATTCTGACCTGTGGTTCTGAGTAAGGGGGATGCCACATTCTCATGTGGTGTCTCTAGACCCAGATTCACCCTCATGTCAACCAGACTTTCCTTTAGGGAATAGAAAAAAAAGCATACCAGTGGAAGAAATCTTTGACTCCCCCCTTAAGACCTTTGATATCTTCAGAATTTGCTTAGCATTAAAATAATTAACAGAGCTAGTAATGTCTTCCTTGCTATTGCTTTTAGGGAGGATTTTAAGTGCACATTTACACATTATCAACACATGCCAAGTATTTCCAGAAATATTTTTCTTTTCCTTATGGTAAAAACATTTTTTAAAGTTCTCATCCCCCCAAATAACTTAGTTCACGAGTTCCCACATCTGGGATTCCCGGGTCAAGGGCTGCATAGAAAACAACCCCTTCCATCTTTAATCCCCCTCCCCACCCTCACCCTTCCCTAGCCAATATCCCCTTCTTTTCCTGTATGGAGCATTCTTGCTTGAAATTTGGAGTAAAAGTCATAATCCCAAGTCGTGTTCCCCAGAGCCATTGGTTTGTATAAAGAGATGTTTAGAAAATATAAGTCAGGATCATTTGGAAGGAGGCTGGCGTTTGATGTACTTATGAAGACCACCACTAACTCACATAGAGTAGAGTCAACAGTCCCTCTGTGTGAATTTTTATCAAGGGTAAACAGGGCCACCTTGCCTTCCCCAATTTCTGCTATGGAAATCTTATTATATCATCTAAAAATTAGATAATATGAAAAAATTTCATGATTAAAATTCACTCTGCCATAGATTTTTTGCTCCTTGACTTCCATGTCTACGAATGCCATAGGCCAGGTAAAATTTATTTTTATGATAGTGAAATACCACTTTGGGCCATCTGGTTATATAAATTTTACATTTATAGAATTTTAAACTTACATTTGCCTTAGTTGACAAATTGACAAGAAACATTTCATGATAAATGCCATATGCCTACAATGTATCAATTTTCTCTACAAAAGATACAATCTTATTATGCATCTGCCAGAGATCTAAGATAAAACACAAACATGGAACACAAAATACTTTTTTTTTTTTAACAACCAAAACTATTTCTAGTACTGGCAGTAACTGAAAAGAGCATGTTTTTACATGAAGTGGTATTCTGTCACTGGTATCATTGCACTTGACTTTATTATAAGAAACTGAAAATCTTTCTTGTAGGTTGTGCAATTAAAATAAAACATTTTTCACAAGATTTGTAAATATTTAAAAATAATAACATATTGCTAAAGTGTTTCAAAATGGGCAAAGTTGATATGTTCAATGAAATTGAATGTGGAAATTCTGAAATAGTTTTGCAAATTTGTATCCTGTATTTTGCCTCCTGGCACTAACAATTAATCTAACAAGTGTAAGTACTAGCATGAGGGGACTTCACAGTCACGATTTTTAAGAAATGTGGTAGCCTGGTGATTATGGTTGGAGGGGCCAGTGATGGGGTTCGGCAGATCTGCATAGAAACTTAATATAGCCATAAACTATTCTTAGAAAGGTCTGCTTTCTGGCCCTTGACTGGTATCTGGGAACTTTGCACTGGAGCTATTCCCTACATGATAATAATGACTCACTCTTCTTACTTGTGCAAATCATGTGGTTTATACTGTATAAAACATTCTTTTTATTCTTGGAGTCTAGAATTTTGACATATGATTGGCAGAGAGTGCCAACCTGAGCAGCCTCCCTTTGAGGTTCCTTGAACAGAAACATTATGAATATGTTGAAAGAGAGTGCATTCTGTGTAACCCTCATATTTGAAGACTGCCCATGAATTCCTCCAGACTCCACCTGTGTCAGTGTCCCTTACGTCCTGGCTATCTTGCCTCATTATGCTGTTGAAATAATTCTCAGCCATAGGTGCATTCTATGCTGAGTTCCTTGAATCCTTCTAGTGAATCTCTGAACATCAATAATGTTAGGGACCTCAACACAGAGGATGAAGCCAGAAAGTAACCATGGTCGTTTCCCAAACCCACACATACCATCAACGCTGAGGAACAGGTAAGAAATACATAGTGGGGCAGAGAAGAAGTGTCCTTGGGAATAATCTACTTACCGTTTGCATCCTGTAGTGGCCACAGAAAGATCATGGGACTCAATGAGGCATGAAATGTAAATTTTGTAGGAACAAAAACTAGATGCATATAAATTAAGTGGTTTTGATGGATAAGGTTAGCTATGGTCTTGATGGATTCTAACGGAAAATGGGCTAAAAGATATGAGAGTCCTGAGTACACTAAAAATTTAAGCTTTGGTCTTCTGAGGTGGGAAATTGCTAAAACATGCAAATGTTTTTAATTGTAAGGTTAGTTCCAATGCATAGAGATTTGGAAAGGAATATATTTTCTTCCAATCTCTCTAATTACTTTGGGAGAAGGAGTATATTGTATTCCACTGCAAAAACACTCATGTCCCCAGTATAAAGTATTTGACTCCCTCGGCTGCTGGCTGCTACTTCTCCATGACGTACCTTTCTGAAATTAGAAAAGAACATTCCTTCTTCAAAAGACTTTTACTGTCATGTTTCTGAAAATTGTTACCCTAAATACTTCTCCACATTTTATTAGATTTAAGATGGTAACGTTTGTAAGACTTAGTCTTACTGCATAGAGTAAAACAAATTCTCCACTAGAGAAACACAAATTATCCCCACTGGATAAATTAGTTGTGAGATTCCTTCACATTTCAGAGAATCCATGAAGGATGAGTAAATGCAGGTACAATCTAGGACATGGATGTTGTCCTGTTAAAATGCAGCCCTCTTGCACAGTGCACACTACACACAGCTGCACGTGTTTGCTCAGATTTTACCTTCTGTTCCATGCGCTTTTCAGGATCCTGGCATTCCTTAATTCCTCAAACTCTTGAGCACAGACCAGAGGCCTCAGAAGCATGGATGTTATACATAGAACAAAGTCCAGTTTTCAGGACCAATTCGGGGTTCTGTAGCAGTCAGTAGAGGGGTTGGGAATATAGCTTTAGACATGGGAAGGGGCAGTACTAGGTCTATGACTTCTCACTGTGTGGCATTGGGCCAGTCACACACCTCCCTGAGCTCAGCTTCATCACCCATTGAAACCCATTGAAAGGAAATAGTAACATACAGCTTTCAGAGTCGCTTGAGGACTATGATGCAGTCCATTTACTGCCTGTGCTCAAAAAAGCCGGGTTCCACTTTACTCATTGAGAATCCCTTCGAAAGCATCCAGCAGTGTTTCATTTCAGGGAGACATGCAAGGGATAAAACTCAAAATTGGGGCATGTGCTGTCTATGTTGGTTATTCAGCCACTACTTCAGCTCCAGACCACACTTCCATACTCTGGGCTGCAGCTCTGGGAACTCCACCTCTGTTTTGCCAGCTGCTGTCTGTTGGGGTCTAGTTCTGGGGGTGCTGGAGGGAGACCATGAGGTGGGAGGCCAGCAGTGCCTCTGCACTCTGGCTGCAGTAATTGTTTCTGGTTTCCAGATTCTTGCCACACTCTCAAATCAGCTTCATCACAAACCTTAAAGATGCCAGAATCCGGTGGACAATACTACTATCTCAAACGTATGGGTTCTGGTTCCGTGAGGACCTTCTTCCAAGTTTTCGAGGCTCACTAGCAACTCAGTGGTGGTCCTTCTTCTGAAGTCTGAGCATTTGCTTTTCAGAGTCTGTGATTCAAATTTCTAAGTTCCAAAATAACCATTTTTTTTAAGTTAAATGAAATATTTTGCTTAAAGATACAGATGGGTTCAGCAAATGCTTGTGCCATTTCATTCATTTAGGGTCCCTTTAAGAACAAGTTGCAAGTGCTTTACTTGCCAGCATTCAAGGAATATCAGAGAATAAAACATTCTCATTTAACGTGGAATATCTGTAGGAGGATCTGACTGATTTTTATAGCGGACTCATTGAAAATGATATTAAAAAGGTTTTAGAGAGAAATGCATTATTCTATCCATGTAAGTATGTCATAATCTATATTTGAATGCTTCAGGAAACTGTTTAAAATATAAAATAATAGTCCATTAGCTCTTAAAAATGTAAAAATTGCATAACTAAGCAAATATATTGGCTTAAGTGAATATTGGTACAAAGCAAAAGAAATGACAAGAAAAATACTGGCAAATGGATTCTTATTCGTTATTTGTGGTCTATAAAAGCAAATGGTTGCTCTGCTGCTCAGAAAATATTGGCAACTAAAAAGCAAGTCTCAATGTAAAATTATATGAAATAAGAGTAAATGCCTCTTCTTGAAAGCAAAGAAAATAGAGCAACAAGAAACCATAAATTTGACTGAATTCCCACAGAGGTTGCTACTATGCATGTTGACAAGCCAATAGTTTTGTATAAATCAGCACAAAATATACAGTAAAAAATACAGTTGACGATACCACTAGGTCATACCCATGCATGTAGTAAAAGTCAATATTTGCTTGGTCAAGAGTATACAAACAAACAGCAAGGGAGAAAAAGGACTCTGGTAGAAGCTTCCTGGAAATCCCACTGCTATTTGAGCCATGATTTATGGCAGTGAGAAATTTTAGGCCATGAAGGAGATAACCCATATTTTACCTGTGGCTTTCTGGGTGGCTAATGCCTTGTAATTTACATAAGGAAAGTCACACTAGGATGGATATCACCCATCTCGTCTGTGATGTTTGTGTTTCTGTTTTTTGCCACCAGGGAGTAGAGGTTTGACCACGGTCTATGAATCTACTTTTTCTCTTTCTTTCCCTATTGGGTTTTCAATATGCTGTCTTAGTTCACCAGTCATGGGATAAATATGTTGCTTTTGGGTAAAGACGAGTCTTGCTTGCCAGTCAATATGGTAGCTCCTTACAAAGTAAGCAATGAATATGCTCTATGCAAAAGAGCAATCAGAGAAAAGGTGTTGTTAGCAGGGGACAATACATGGTTGTAAGCTCACCCAAATACCTTTGATTTAGTCTAGGTTAAAACACAAGCTAATGCTAGAGGCTCAAATAGCTTTTGTTCTGGTGTTTGTTGAACAATTACTTTGAGAACAAATTTAAGAAGCTACTGACCAAGTGTTCAAGAATGTTTTTCTCTTCAGACCCTATATGGATACCCTTGATCACCTTTACTTGCCTAATTGCAATGGCTAAGACTTCCATTACAATGTTAAAAAGCAGTGGAGACAATGGACAACCTTGCCTGGTTCCTGATCTGAGTGGAAATGATTTCAATTGAACT
>CAUYPK010072059.1:0-33609 GCA_963574355.1 Loris lydekkerianus | reverse complement strand
CTTAGTTTAAAATATCAATACATTTTATAGTTGTACAAAAATATTTTCTTTTCTTTTCTTTTTTTTTTTTTTTACAGAGTCTCACTTTGTCCACCCTCAGTAGAGTGCTGTGGCATCACAGCTCACAGCAACCTCCAGCTCTTGGGCATCAACCTCCAGCTCTTGGGCTTAGGTGATTCTGTTGCCTCAGCCTCCCGAGGAGCTGGGACTACAGGTGCCCAGCTATTTTTTTGTTGTTGTAATTTGGCTGGGGCTGGGTTTGAACCCACCACCATCAGTATATGGGGCCAGCGCCCTACTCACTGAGCCACAGGTGCCACCCAAATATTTTCTATTCTTTATCCCCTTAGTGTTTTTTTCTATTTAAGAAAAAAAAAGTTTTATCTTTAAACTTTGTGTGTCTAAAACATTTAAACATAGAGAAGTTACAGTAAAAATATAGTATAAAAGATTCAAATATAGGCTAGGTGCCTGTAGCTCAGCGGCTAAGAGCGCCAGCCACATACACCAGAGTTGGCAGGTTTGAATCCAGCCTGGGCCTGCCACACGACAACTACAACAACTACAACAACAAAAAATAGCCAGGTGTTGTGGCAGGCGCCTGTAGTCCCTGCAGTTTGGGAGGCTGGGGCAAGAGAATCACTTAAGCCCAAGAGTTGGAGGTTGCTGTGAGCTGTGATGCCATGGCACTCTACCCAAGGCAACATATTGAGACTCTGTCTCAAAACAAAAAATAAATAAAATAAAATAAAATACAAACTTTAAAAAAAGATTCCAGTTTTTTTGTTTGTTTTTAGTCTTAAACATACCCACAATATATTTGGAGTATTGTTTTGGGACACACAGACACATACATACATATGCAAGGTCATGTGTGTACAGGCACATAGGTATACAGGTAGTATTTAAATGTGTCTAAAAATTAAGAATGTAGTGCATTTTCCTCAACATGACACAGCATTTCTTCATGACTTTAAGAATTCCAAGTATTCACAGCTAAGTGATATTCCTTTGCACTGATGGGCCATTTCTTACCAACACAATTCAGGATGTCTCCCCTGTCTTGTGATGATAAACAGTGCCACCATGTCATCCTTCACATATATGCTCACCCACCTTTCTATTTCTTTTGGGTGTGTTTGAAGCAGTGGGGTCATTAGACTTTGATGTCTAATGCCTTGATGTCTTGCTGTCTTTCACCTCTACATCTTATGCCACTGGAAGGTGGGCAATAAGGATGCCTTCTAGAATACCTCCTAGAGGACCTGCCTGAGGCTGTTTATAGTTAATTTTTTTTTTCATTTCTTTATTGTTTATTGTTGGGGATTCATTGAGGGTTCAATAAACCAGGTTACACTGATTGCATTTTTTAGGTAAAGTCCCTCTTACATTAACTTTTTTTTTTTGAGACAGAGCCTCAAGCTGTCACCCTGTGTACAGTGCTGGGACATCACAGCTCACAGCAACTTCCAACTCCTGGGCTCAAGCGAGTCTCCTGCCTCAGCCTCCCAAGTAGCTGGGACTATAGGTGCCTGCCACAACACCTGGCTATTTTTTGGTTGTAGCCATCATTGTTGTTTGGCAGGCCTAGGCTGGATTCGAACCCACCAGCTCAGGTGTCTGTGGCTGGTGCCTTAGCTGCTTGAGCCATGGGTGCCGAGCCTATAGTTAACTTTTTTAATAAGCAGAAGGAATATACTCTGAAATAACAATAAATAGTATAGTACAGTACATACATAAACTAGAGTCATTGTTATTTACTAGTAGTATGTACTGTATATAATTGTATATGCTGTTCTTTTGTTCATTTTTTATTTTTTGTTTTTGGGACAGAGTCTCACTTTATTGCCCTCTGTAGAGTACAGTAATATCATAGCTCACAGCAACCTGAAACTCTTGGGCTCAAGCAATTCTCTTGCCTCAACCTCTCAAGTAGCTGGGACTGCAGGTGCCTGCCAAAACTCCCAGCTATATTTAGAGACTCGGGTCTCACTCTTGCTCAGGCTGGTCTCCAACTCCTGAGTTCAAGAAATCCACCTGCCTCGGCCTCCCAGTGTACTAGGATTACAGATTTGAGCCACCAGGCCTAGCTGTGATAGTCCTTTTGATGCATCAACATTCCCCAATTATTCAACCAAACTAGATATAGCTCTGTAGACTTTTGCTAATACCTCGGAATGACATAGGTGTTGTGAAGTCTTTTACAAATGTAAAGTCCATAATCAGATGACTTTATGTAAGAAAGATTATGCAATCTCGGTGGGTCTGATTCCATCAGTTGAAAGGCTTTAAAAGAACTGAGGCTCTCCTGAAGAAGATATTTTTGTCTATAGACAGTGGTTTCATAGGCCGGAAACGGTGGCTCACACCTGTAATCCTAGCACTCTGGGAGGCCTAGGAGGGTGGCTTGCTTGAGCTCACAGGTATTTTTTTTTTTTTTTTTTTTTTTTAATTTCAACTTGCTTGTACATTCTTCTTCGTTTGAAGTACTCTTTTTTTTGTTGTTCATTTTCTTCTTCCTTTGGCAATGCTCTGTCTGCTGTTTTTGATGTTGGTAGAGACAGGGTCTTACTCTGGCTCACTTCTGTTCATACTGGTCTCGAACCTCTGAGCTCAGGCAATCCACCCGCCTCGGCCTCCCACAGAGCTGGGACTACAGGCGTGAGCCACCACGCCCAGCCAAGCTCACGGGTTTGAGACCAGCCTGAGCTAGAGCAAAACCTCATCTCTAAACATAGCCAGGCATTGTGGCAGGAGCCTGTAGTGCCAGATATTTGGGAGGCTGAAGCAAGAGAACTGCTCAAGTCCAAGAGTTTGAGGTTGCTGTGAGCTAAGACGGCACAGCACTCTACCCAGGGTGACACCTTGAGACTCTGTCGCAAAAAAAAAAAAAAAAGAAAAGAAAAAAATAGACAGTGGCTTCAATCCATGCCATAGACAAGTCTTCCCCTCCTGATGGCCTGTCCTATGGATTTCAGGTTTGCCTAGCTGACCCCACAATCACATAAGCCAATTTCTTTCATTTAATCTCTTAGCATAGACCAAAACATCTTCTTCAGGAGAGTCTCAGTTCCTTTTTATTTTTTATTATTTTTTGTTGTTGTTGCAGTTTTGGCCAGGGCTGGGTTTGGACCCGCCACCTCCGGCATAAGGGGCTGGCCTACTCCTTGAGCCACAAGCGCTGCCCATGAGAGCCTCAGTTCTTTTAAAGCCTTTCAACTGAAAGCCTTTCAACTGATGGAATCGGGCCCACCCAGATTGCATAATCTTTCTTACATGAAGTCATCTGATTATGGACATTACATTTGTAAAAGACCTTTGTTCCTCTGGCTGCATCCTGCTTGGTTTGGATTTTGGTAGCTGAAAATGGATTGCTGCCATAATATCTAAAAATATGGAAGAAACTTTGGAAGTGAACAATGGGGCAGAGGTTGTAACAACTTTGAGGAGTATGGAAAAGGCCTAGTGTACCTTGAATAGACTATTAATTGAAATAAGAATATTAAAGATTGTGTCTGTAAAGACTTAGAAGGAAGTGAGGAGCATGCAAGAGGAGATGTCTATTGCATGGAAAATACCTAAATCATTGTTTTGAAAAAAAAAATTTTTTTGAGACAGAGTCTCACTTTGTTGCCCTGGGTAGAGTGCTGTGCCATCACAGCTCACAGCAGCCTCAAACTCTTGGGCTTAAGCGAGTCTCTTGCCTCAGTCTTCCAAGTAGTTGGAATCACAGGTGCCTGCCACAACACCCATTTTTTTTGTTGTTGCAGTTGTCATTGTTGTTTAGCAGACCTAGGCTGGATTAGAACCTGCCAGCCTCGGTGTATGTGGCCAGCGCCCTACCCGCTGAGCAACAGGTGCCGCCCCTGTGTAGCCTTTTGCTAATACTTCTGCTAATAGTTTGTTCTTGTTGTTTTTTTAATGATGTAATTTTTCATTTTTTTCATTTTTTGTTTTTTGGGACAGAGTCTCACTATGTCACTCTTGGTAGAGTGCCATGGCATCACAGCTCACAGCAGCCTCAAACTCTTGGGCTTAAGCAATTTTCTTGCCTCAGCCTCCCAAGTAGCTGGAACCACAGGCGCCCACCACAAATGCCTGGCTATTTTTTTTGTTAGTGCAGTTGTGATTGTTGTTTTCCTGGCCCAGGACAGGTTCGAACCCATCAGCCTCAGAGTATGTGGCTGGTGCCATAACCACTGTGCTAAGGGCGCCGAGCCTGCTAATAGTTTTTGAAAGATCAAAAGTTCAGAGTTTTTTCCTCTCCTTCCTTGCCTTTGTCTCTTTGGTCCTCTCCCTTATTCTACTTCCCAGCCCACCCCAATTGTGTGTGTGATCTCAGAACTATGCCAAGCAGCAGACACTGGGACAAAGGGAGAATACCCTACTCCCTTCCCCAGTCAGCCTGGTGTTTCCCTTTATCCCCCTTATGTGCATATGATTAAAAATTTATTTAAAAAAAAAAGGTCATAGTTTTAACTCACACAAAAGGCTCTTTGAAGAAATCAAGAGCGTGACTGGTAGATCCTTTCAGCCATCTCAACAGCAGAAAAAAAATAGAGATGAGTTTGTCTAGGAAAAACAAGTGGAGGAGCCACTTAACTACTAGAATAAGTCTCCATGACATATATAGGAGACTCATAGGACTCTTGAGAAGTTTATACCAGCAGAAACGCAAACGTCAGAGCTCCAAAATTCAATGCACAGGAAGCAGGCTGATAAAACTACTCAGCTATAAACATATGTACCTTTAATGAAAAAGAAAGGCTGATTCAGAGTGTGGAGCCTCAAATCCAAAGTAAGGAGCTGAGAGGTTAGGCCTTCAAACCTAACTGAGTTTGCCTGGATGGATTTTGAAATGTCTTGGGACCAGTGACTCTTTTTTTTTTTTTTTTTCCTATTTTTTCTTGTTTTGAATGGGAATGTTTATCTCTGTTACCAATGTCCTGCCATTGTCTTTTGGGAGCAGAAAATTTACTTTCTAGTTTCACAGGTCCCAGATAAAGAGGAATTTTGCTCTAAGATGGATTATACCTGGAGTATCATCCATATGTAATTGAGATGATTTCAACGATGGGACTTTGTTGAGATGTTAGACTTTGAGGTGATGATGCAATGAATTGAGACTTTGAGAGACCTTAGAATGAGGTGAATGGTGCAAAGACGAACACAAATCTTTGGGGATCACACAGCACACTATGGTTATTAGAATAACGCCACCCCCAAAGATGTCCACAACTTAATACTTGGAAGCCATGAAAACGTTCTGTTACCTGAAAAAATGGAATTAAGATAGTAGATAGAATTAAGGCTGCTAATCAGATTACTTTAAAGAGAGAAAATTATCCTGGGTTATCTGGATGAGACTTATATAATTACAAGGATCCTTAAAAGCAGAAGAGAGGCTCAGCGCCTGTAGCTCAGTGGTTAGAGTGCCAGCCCCATACTAGGGCTGGCAGGTTTGAACCTAGCCTGGGCCTGCTTAAACAACAACTACAACAAAAAAATAGCCAGGCCTTGTGGCAGGTACCTGTAGTAACAGCTACTTGGGAGGCTGAGGCAAAAGAATCACTTAAGCCCAAGAGTTTGAGGTTGCTGTGAGCTTTGACAGTACAGTACTCTACCGACGGTGACATAACAAGACTCTGTCTCAAAAACAAACAAACAAACAAACAAACTCCTCTGTTGTCCAGGCTGGAGTACAATAGCTTATAGCAGCCTCAAACTCCTGGGCTCACATGATCCTCCCACTTTAGCCCCTCCCCCATCTCAGTAGGTGGGACTACAGGTGAGCACCTCCACACCTGGGTAGAGGTGTTCAAACCTTTTTGATGGTGACTCACAATAAGAAATACATTTTAGGCCTGGTGTGGGGCTCATGGCTATAATCCCAGTGCTTTGGGAGGCTGAGTTGAGAGGACCCCTGGAGGCTAGGAGTTCTATACCAGCCTGGGCAACGTGGCAAAACCCTATTTCTTAAAAAAATATATATATAATTTACAGGCTCAGTGCCCAGTGGTTACAATTTATAGGCACAGTGGTTATGGCACCAGCCATATACACCAAGGCTGGCAGGTTCAAATCCGGCCAGGGCCAGTTAAACAACAATGACAACTACAACAAAACATAGCCAGACATTGTGGCAGGCACCTGTAGTCCCAGTTATTTGGGAGACTGAGGCAAGAGAATTGCTTAAGCCCAAGCGTTTGAAGTTGCTGTGAGCTATGATACCACGACACTCTACCAAGGGTGACATAGTGAGACTCTGTCTCAAAAAAAAAAAATACATTTTACAGAGCAATTCAGGACTCTCGTGCACGATGCATAGGTTCATTCTGTAGACAATGGAAACAAAAGCTTTCAGAAAACAATTATGTAGACATCTTTGCCTACTTGCCCTGGCAATGGAGGCCCATTCACCGTCTACTTTGTAAGCTTTCTTACTCTGTAAACCTATCTTTCTCCTCCTCAATAAACTTTGTTTCATGCATGCCTTAAAAAAAAAAATCAATTACCTACCCTGAATATGCAATGCATTTTATATTCGATTATGTTCCATCTAATTTTATTTCATTTTTTAAACAATTTTGCTTAAGCCGTTAAATTGATTTCATGACTAATGGGTCTTGACCTCCAGTTTAAAAAGCCCTTTTAACTCATTGAAAGCATGTAAACAAGGACATATATAAACTGCTGTGAGGTAGGAACTGTAACTGTATGCATTTTTCAAAAGAGGAAATTCTGACACAGAGAGGTTAAATAATTTGCCTAGCACACACAGCTAAGGATGAAGTAGGAGAACCAGGATTCCAACCTAGTGAGCCAGCTCCAAAGTCTACTCACTCTCTCACAGGGGCTCTCTCATCCCACCAGCCACATGGTGATAAGTGAGAATCTGTTGACATACATGTATATTTGACTCTTAAGAGGGTGATGCAAGTAGCAGAATTGGTGTTCAGGGTTATAGCAGATTTAGGGAGCAGAAGTCATATTTTCTGACTCTTGTTATTTCTTTTTTTAATGTGAGAATTTATTTATTTTTATTTTATTTATTTATTTTTGCAGTTTTTGGCTGGGGCTGGGTTTGAACCCATGACCTCTGGCATATGGTGCCAGCGCCCTACTCCTTTGAGCCACAGGCGCCACCCTCTTGTTATTTCTTGTTGAAAATAGTGTAGGCTTGGCACCTGTGGCTCAAGTGGCTAAGGCGCCAGCCACATACACCTGAACTGGCGGGTTGGAATCCAGCCCGGGCCTGCCAAACAACAATGACGGCTGCAACCAAAAAATAGCCGGGAATTGTGGCGGGCGCCTGTAGTCCCAGCTACTTGGGAGGCGGAGGCAGGAGAATTGCTTGAGCCCAGGAGTTGGAAGTCGCTGTGAGCTGTGATGCCCCAGCACTCTACCCAGGGCGACAGCTTGAGGCTCTGTCTCAAAAAAAAAAAAAAGGAAAAAGGAAAATAAAATTGTACTGTGTAAAGAGCATGGATTTAAAGTTAGATAATTCTGGTTTCAAAAGCCAGCTCTACACCAGGGACAGATCCAGATTTTGTGGAGACTGAAGGTTATGCAATTTCGAACACTTCTCTTAAGAAGAAGAATAAACATTATGAATACAGAATTGGGTAAAGTGCCTTAAAAGGGGGCCCATGTAAGGGAGTGCATAAGGCTTGAGCTTCATTAACTTCCTGGTTAATTTGCCTCTCTCTGCCTTTCATTGCCTTTATTTCTGACACAGCTGAAACAGGGGCAACAACTCCTGTTTCTCACTGTTGTTAGAAGATCAATTGAAAGAACCACCGAACTAAAGGGCCTACCCAACGTTTACTCGGTAAGTGACTATTGTTAATAAAAATAAAATAATAATAATTAATAGAATACCTCAATTAGAAACCAATTTTTAAGTAAGCTTTGAAATAATACGATATGGAGAACGATTATTTTTGTCTGTTCATTTAAGCTTCAGCTCTGCAAGTTGACTCTCCCTGGAGTTTAATTATTTTGGCTTCTCTGAAGTAGTCTCTCCAGAGAGACGTATAAGTGAAAACAAAGCTGAGCATCCAAAAACAAAGGCAATAGCATATCACGGGAGAGAGTTGTTGGCAGGGGCAGATTTCTGCTATATGGACGTCAGTAACAAAAGATATTTAACCATTTTAAGTCTTCTTAGTCTTTCTCCATCAGCCCTAAGAAGATAGATTTCAAGGTGCATTTTGGAGTTGAGGGAGAAGGCAGATTCTGTACTGGCAGTATCAAGTTCTGGATCACCTGCAGGCAGCCACTTGGAGCTTGTTCTGCTGTGTCCTGAGAGATTATCTAAAAGCAAAAGGCCCCTGGAGTCAGCTTCTTGCCCCCTAGAAAACTAGCAGTATTTGTAGAAAAGCATGAGGTCATTTTACCTTCAACTTGCATCTTACATTTTCCTCCCAGGGTTTGAAATTCTAAAAAAGGAGGTATCTTAATATATATTTTTAAGAAAACATTATTGGAGTTCTTCTCAAACATGTACTTTCTCTTGGTTTTCTGTGGGCTTTCTGTTTAGGGTGATTGTGTTGTTTTATTTAGGTAATAAACAATAAATGAAGATATGTGGGAGGAGAAAGGTAAAAAGATGGTGGGAGACAATTAGATTAATTTGGTGATTAAGGAGAGATATGTGGGTGATTATTAACTTCGTTGCTAGCTACATTTAGGCACAACTGCATGTCTTATTTTTGATAATATTTAAAAATGACTCACACTCTTTGCTATTCAATAATCACAAAATCTTCACATTTCTCTCTAGAAATTCCTCTGTGTAATACTGAAGATGAAACAGCCTTTTTTTTTTTTTTTTTTTTTTTGTAGAGACAGAGTCTTACTTTATCACCCTCGGTAAAGTGCCATGGCATCACGCAGCTCACAGCAACCTCCAGTTCCTGGGCTTAGGCAATTCCCTTGCCTCAGCCTTCCAAGTAGCTGGGACCACAGGCACCCACTACAATGCCCCACTATTTTTTTTATTGCAGTTTGGCAGGGGCCAGGTTTGAACCTGCCACCCTCGGTATATGGGGCCGGCCCCTGACCCACTGAGCCATAGGCACTGCCCAAAACAGCCATTCTTTTTCTACACTTAGGCAAAATGAATTTTTCCCTCCTGCTACACCTGTTTCTTTAGACCTCAGACAGTTCTGGATTCATCTATTATCTGTCCACTCATGTTTCCCTAGATTCTCAACCTCCACAGTGCATGTACAGTGGTGAGAAACTTGTTTTGGAATATTGTAAGTGATGGCTTCTGTTTCCAGGGTTTTCTTTTCTCTATCGCCCTTCTCCCTGTTCAGTAAACTAAGTATTGTCTTAATTTAGGGAAGAGTGGACCCAGCTGAAAGAGGAAGGTGTCCTTGCTGGGTTTTGAGCCTTGACCCTGTGGGGAACAGAAAGGACTCATGGTGCAAAGACAATACATGTGGCTTGGAAGAATCTCCCTCCCAATGTGATCAGGGTCCTTGGGCTGAGGAGAAGATGACTGGAGAATTCAGAAGCGTGTGTGTTCCAGGCCCTGTGCTGTGCTCCCATAATTGAACCAGGCCCCTCTGGGGTCAGAGTTAGAAACGAAAATGAGAAGAGTCCCCTGATCACTCTTCTGGTGTCTTCATCGTTTCTTAAGGGAAATGTCATACAAAGACGTTGTGCAGCCACCAATATCAGGCCACCCTGAGGGATTGCTGCTTCGTTTTCTTTTCCTTTCTTTTTTTTTTTTTTTTTTAATAGAGACAGAGTCTTACTTTGTCAGCCTCGGTAGAATGCTGTAGTGTCACAGCTCACAGCAATTTCCAACTCCTGGGCTTAGGCCACTCTCTTGTCTCAGCCTCCTGAGTAGCTGGGACTACAGGCGCCCGCCTCAACACCCGGCTATTTTTGTTGTTGTTGCAGTTTGGCTGAGGGCAGGTTCAAACCTACCACCCTCAGGATATGGGGCTGGGGCCCTACTCACTGAGCCACAGGAGCCGCCCCTTCAATCATTTTCAATACCATTTTGGACAATGTTTGGAAAAATACAGAGAAAGAATTAAAATGTATGAGGAGAATGAAGGGGAGCATTCAGATTACTTTAAAATTAGGATGCACGAGGATTGTGAGGTCTCAGTATGTTTCAACCTGGCCAGTATAACAGAGGAAACAGATGATATTCAAGAACAGAAAGCACTCCCACCCGACAGAGCTCCTTGAAATTAAATATAACCCAGGGAAAAATCTGGGGGTGTAGAATGACCTTAGCATATCTAATTGCAATTTGTGATAATTACTACTCTGGCAAAGCACAGGAAGCCATGCAAACTGGTCTGAGGGGACAGGGAAGGGCTCCCTGAGCAGAGACCTGAAAGGTAAGTTAGAGATAACTAGGTGTTTATGAAGGGAGAAGGAAAATCCAGTCCCTGGGCTGGCAATTACCAGGTGAGCCACCCAGAACCATTTACAAAAATATTGTCATGAGGAAGACTACAAGTAAACAGAGTACTTCAAGGAGAAGGAACTGGTCAGCAATGGCAAATGCTGCAGAGAAGCCAAGCAAAATAAAGACCATGAAGAATTCATTGGATTAAATAATATGGAGGACATTGATGTTAACCTTGTCAAGGACACTTTAAGCAGGTTGTGTGAAGAAAGTGAAATTGCAGAAGGTTGGTACATACGGGAGGTGTAGACACCAAGATAGTAAAAACTGACAACTTTTTCAAGAAACTTGGCCATGAAAGGAATGGTAAATGGGAATAGGGGGAAGTGGACACAGAGTCAAAGGAAGAGGCTTAAGATGGGGAGATTTGACTATGTATAAATGTTGGTAGGGTGCAGCAAGTAGAGAGAGGATAGAGACCCCCTGAGGAGACAAGAAGTGGCACAAGCCAAAGGGAGGGAAAGCCAGGTGGGAAATTGCCCTAAATAGGAGAAAGGAATGGGAGTGGATGCAGATATCTGTAGATTTGGGGGCAAAAGTAAGGGAGCTCCCTATATCCTCTACGTACGTCTATGTGAAGTGGGAGCTGATAGGATCTGCTAACTGGGTAGGGGACTGGGGAACGAGGGTGAGTTGGAAGGGTCAGCAAAACCAAAGAGCTTGAAGGCAGAAAAGATTTGAGAGTGAGCACAAATTCCAGGTATGCAAGAAAAACTATATATATATATATATATATATATATATATATATATTTTTTTTTTTTTTTTTTTTTTTGTCTCAAACACCTGGGCTTAGGCGATTCTCTTGCCTCAGCCTCCCAAGTAGCTGGGACTACAGGTGCCTGGCACAGTGCCCGGCTATTTTTTTGTTTTTAGCAGGCCAGGGCTGGGTTTGAATCCACCAGCACTGGTGCCTGTGACCGGTGCCCTACTCACTGAACTATAGGTGCCACTGAAAAACTATATTCTTATACCTTTTCAGTATTTCTGTTTCAAGTTCTCTTTTCTCCAAGTGTCCAATGTTTCATCATAATGACTCATGAAGAAATGACAGGGAGGCAGTTGGGTACATGGTTGGAATTTGGAGTTTTTTGGCCCAGGCTGGGTTTGAACCCGCCACCCTAGGCATATGGAGCCGGCACCCAACTCCTTTAAGCCACAGGCGCCACCCCATGGTTGGAATTTGAAAGAGGAGTACAGGCGGAAAATGTCCATTTGGGATTCATCGGAACAGAGTTTGTCTCTGGAATCTCCCTGACTTGGCTCAGGGTGACAGAACAGGCCTAAGAGCCAAATTTGGAAAAACCCCAACATTTAAGGCCTAGTGGAGGAAGAAGAGTTAGAAGGTAGGAAGAAAAGCAGGAGATTTTATGTCTTAGAACTAAGGGAAGAGAATATTTTAAATTAAGTAGAAATAAAAGATGAACTAGGAGTAGGATTATCAAATATCCCTTGGATATCATATGCTCTCCTTTCTTTGGCTTGAGGCACAAAGAACAGTAAGAAGATGTAATCGTGACAATAATCATTATATCTTCCATTTAGTGAGTACATAGTCCCTGATTATATCATTCAGCTGGCCAATCAATTCCATATTAATTGAAAACACCACGTGCCAACAACTGCTCAGGACAGATTCCTCTCATGGTGCTCATCAGGGCTCCTCTGTCTTCTCACTGTCACACATAGAAAATACCATCACTTGTACATCCCCCAAGGTAAATGAACGATGAGGCTGCTCAAGGCTGCCTGAGCCCTTTGGCTATCCTGAGGCCTGAGAGATCAATATCTCATCATCCCCTGCCTCTGATCACAGTTCTTCCTGTTCTGATATTGAGTGTGTGACTACAAAGGGGTTTTATGGTTATGAGGGCAGAGCTGGGGACCACCATGCATGCATATGAGCTGCTGGAGATTATCAGCCGTTTAAGTAACAGCCTTGGAGAGTGAGGCTGGTTTCAAAATGCTGGTGCTTAAAAAGAAGAAAAGCTGCATAGATTGTTCAGTTTTCAGTAATGAGGAGGGAGAAGGAGAGAGAAGCATTTTGTAAAAATAAGGAAACGGAAAAAATTATTTTAAAAATTAGGAAGATTTGGGGCGGCGCCTTTGGCTCAGTGGGTGGGGCACCGGCCCCCATATACTGAGGGTGGCCGGTTCAAACCCTGCCCTGGCCAAACTGCAACAAAAAATAGCTGGGTGTTGTGGCGGGTGCCTATAGTCCCAGCTACTCCGGAGGCTGAGGCAAGAGAATCGCCTAAACCCAGGAGTTGGAGGTTGCTATGAGCTGTGAAGCCACAGCACTCTACCCAGGGCGATAAAGTTAGACCCTGTCTCTAAATAAATTAATTAAATATTTAAATAAAATAATAAAAATTAGAAAGATTTAGGCTCGGCACCTGTGGCTCAAGTGGCTAAGATGCCAGACATATACACCTGAGCTGGCAGGTTTTAATCCAGCCCGGGCCCACCAAACAACAATGACGGCTGCGACCAAAAAATAGCCAGGGCGTTGTGGCGTGCAGCTGTGGTCCCAGCTACTTGGGAGGCGGAGGCAAGAGAATTGCCTAAGCCTAGGAGTTGGAGGTTGCTGTGAGCTGTGATGCTATGGCACTCTACCGAGGGTGATAAAGTGAGACTCTATCTCTAAAAGTAAAATAAAATAATAAAAATTAGGAAGATTTGGACCAGGCATGGTGACTCACACCTGTAATCCCAGAATTTTGGGAGGCTGAGATGGGCAGATTGCTTGAGTTCAGGAGCTCGAGACCAGCCTGAGCACAAGTGAGACCCTGGTTGTAAAAACAGAGGGGTGTTGTGGTGGGAGCCTAGTCCTAGCAACTCTGGAGGCTGAGATCAGAGAATCTCTTGAGCCAAGGAGTTAGAGATTGCTGTGAGCTATGACACTACAGCATTCTACTGAGCGTGACATAGTGAGACTTGGTCTCAAAAGTAAATAAAAAATAAATAAAAATAAAAATTAGAAAGATTAAACTGAGAATTTGAGGTAGTCTTAGAGTCAACCCCGAGATTTAGGAGGCAAAAACACTTGTGAGTTTCTGTCTGGCCTATGTCTGTCGGTAGGTGCTGAAGCCTGCTCTCACTGTGCACTGTGCATAGAGGGAAGCACACCCCCACTCCAAGGATCTTGTTTTCTGCAAGAGAGTGCAACTGAAAACAGGCCTACAGGGATTGAATCAGACTGCCTGTGGAATAGTTGAGTTCACCATGAAAAAGAACTCATTTTAAGTTAAATTCATTTTGATGTATCCATCAACAGGAAATTATACAATCCTTAAAAAAAAAAAGAGATATTTCTAATTGTTCTGATACAGAAGGTCTTCCAAGATATAACAGGCTCAGGCCTGTTCTGTCACCCTGAGCCTTTTCTCTCTGTCTTTCTTCCTTCCTTTCTTTCTTTCAAGACAAAGCCTCACTTTGACACACTTGGTAGAATGCCGTGGCAACATAGCTCATAGCAACCTCAAACTCCTGGGCTTAAGCAATTCTCTTGGCTCTCAGCCTCCCAAGTAGCTGGGATCATAGGCTCCAGCCACAACATCTAGCCATTTTTAGAGACGAGGTCTTGCTCTTGCTCAGGCTGGTCTCAAACTTCTGAGCTCTAACAATCCACCCACCTTGGCCTCCCAGAGTGCTAGGATTATAGGCGAGAGCCACTGTACCTGGCCTCCCAAGATATATAAATATATATATTTTTTAATTTTTTTTAGAGACTGAGTTTTACTTTGTCGCCCTCGGTAGAGTGATGTGGCATCCCAACTAACAGCAACCCCCAGCTCTTGGGCTTCGGAGATTCTCTTGCCTCAGCCTCCCGAGTAGTTGGGACTACAGGTGCCCACCAAATGCCCAGCTATTTTTGTTGCAGTTTGCCCGGGGCTGGGTTTGAACCAACACCTTTGGTATATGGGGCTGGTGCCCTACTCACTGAGCCACAGGTGCCACCCTCCCAAGATATATTTTTCAACAAAAAATAAGGTGCAAAACAGAATGTTTAATGGGCTATTTAACAACAACAATAAAAAGAATACATAAGGATATGTTTGCATATGCAAAGAATATGGAAGAATACACAGGAAACTGGTAAGAGAGGTGAATGGCCCATGAGGAGGAAAGCTGGTGGCTGGAGAGCAAGGCAAAAGGTTTTCATTGTATACTCTTTTGAATTTCATACTAAGTATTATTTATTTAATGAATAAATACATGCAAATACATAAAAAGACTTTGGTGAATCATTTTGCAAGGTTCATTTGTAATGCAAACAGCCACTCCCTAATTTGCTTTGGAAATGTTGACATTTGTGTGGTGGATTTTCTTAAAGCATGAAATACCAGGGTCTGCAAACCACACCCTGAGTGCTTAAATTTGAGGTCACTGAAAAAACCAGCCACACAAGTGTGACTTTCCAAAAAGCCAAACATTGTTAAGGGAGGCAGAGTGAGTAGCAGGGAGCTTGATGCATTCTCAACATTTGAAAATGTCAGAGAGAAGGAAGAAGTGTGTGAAGAGTTAGTGCAATCCCCTTTCTTCATAAATCAGGAAATGAGGGTCAAAAGAGGAAGAGACTTGCCCCCCAAAAAGATTGTGCCATTTTGTGTAAAAAAAGGAGAAAAGTGGCCAGGCACAGTGACTCGCACCTCTAATCCTAATACTCTGGAAGGTTGAGGGGGAGGATCACTTAAGCTCAGGAGTTTGAGACCAGCCACAGCAAGGATGAGACCCCATCTCTACAAAACCCAGAAACAATTAGTCGGGTGTGGTGGCATGGGCCTATAGTCCCATAGTTCCAGCTTCTTAGAAGCCTGAAGCAAGAGGATCCCTTTAGCCCAGGAGTTTAAGGTTGCAGGGAGCTATAATGACACTGTCATCAAGGAAAAAAAAAAAAAAAAAAAGGAGAAAAATAAGTCTTTATATCCATATTTGTTTCCATTTGCAGAAAGGACTCCAGATGGAAGCATAAATACAAATGGGTAACTATATAGAGAGGGACGGTGGTAAATGAAAGGATGGGAGACAGAGGTAGGAATGAGATTTTCACTTTTAATCTTTTATAATCCTTGACCTACTTTTTAATTTGGATTTATTTGTTTTGAGAAAGAGTCTCGCTCTATCACTCTATGTCCCAGATAGAATGGAATGGTGAAAAAGAAAAAAAAAGAAGAAGAATGGAATGGCATCATATCTCACAGCAACCTTTAACTCCTGGGCTTAAGCGATTCTCTTGCCTCAGCCTCCGGAGTAGCTGGGACTAAAGGCACCGGCCATAACACCCGGCTATTTTTCGGTTTTAATTGTAATTGTTTGACAGGCCCGAGCAGTATACGAAAATGCAGCTTGTGCTACAGGAGCCATCAGAGTTGAGACTTTTTTTTTTTTTTTTCAATCTATATATTTCTTTCTTTTTCTCAGACAGAGTCTTGCTTTGTCACTTGGGCTGGAGTGCAGTAGCATCAGCCTAGCTCATAGCAACCTCAAACTCCTGGGTTCACATGATCCTCCTGCCTTGGCCTCCCCAGAAGCTGGAATTACAGGCCCCTGCTACAATGTCTGGTTAATTTTTTTTGGAGAAAGAGCCTCCAGCTGTCGCCCTGGGTAGAGTGCTATGGCATCACAGCTCACAGCAACCTCCAACTCCTGGGCTCAAACGATTCTCCTGCCGCCACCTCCCAAGTAGCTGGGACTACAGGCACCTGCCACAACACCTGGCTATTTTTGGTTGCAGCTGTTGTTGTTCGGCGGGTACAGGCTGGATTTGAACCCGCCAGCTCTGGTGTATATGGCTGGCGCCTTAGCCACTTGAGCCACAGGCGCCGAGCCAGTCTGGCTAATTTCTTATATTTAGTATAGACAGGGTCTCATTCTTTCTCAACTCTTGAGCTCAAGCAATCCTCCTGCCTCACCCTCCCAGAGTGCTAGGATTATAGGTGTGAGCCACTGTACCCAGCCTTTGAGATCATTTTTTTAAATCCTGGAGATGGTAACAAATTGTTGGGCCTCTTTTTGCTCTTTTGACTTATAGTTACACAAGAACTCATAGGCGATTTTCTTAGCTCCTTTCTCCTAAAGCTCCCACCCTAATGGTGACTATCTAGGTCTGTGTTTTTCAGAACCCACGTTTAGGGAAATGTTAATCTCCACAAAACATCTCAACTAAACTTAGGAAATTCTGTATGTTAAATGTTCCTGATGGAGAATCACAATACTATTAAAGGACCTAAGAAGTCCTGCAATACAGAAACTCATGTAACTTACTAACCCAGCATTTTCAAAGCTTATAGATACGGAACCCTTTGGGGTCTCTGTGTGTGTGTGTGTGTGTGTGTGTGTGTGTGTGTGTGTGTGTGTTTGTGTGTCCTATTACCTCTATTTGGAATGAATGGGGTCCAAATACCTCTGTTTTTAGGGAATTTATGAGATCTGTTATTGGTTGGCACTTAAGCCCGTTCTGGGACCTCTGCAAATACCGGAAAATTTAACACGTTCCTGAGGGAGCCTGAGAGTCCTGTAATTCATGCAGCTCTTCACCCCACCAGTTGAAAGAAAACCTTTTAACAGTGGGATCCTCAGAAACTTCCTTGTTTTACAGGGAGGTCCCTACCTAATCACAATGAAGTCAGTTAATATCTTTTTTTTTTCACTGTATAACAACACATTTTATTATAAAAACAAATGTTCAATATTTTATACATTGTGTTTTCAGAAAGTCTAGAGCAGGGGCTCACCTATTTCCATAACAGTTCAACTTTATGGATTGAAAACAGCTGAGCTAAACAAACAAACAAACAAACAAAAAAACCAGCTGAGCTTTCAGATGAAGTTGATTTCCACTTGATTGCAGAATTCAAGATTTCTCAGATGTTAATACGGAGTCAAAAGCAGTAGATAAAACTTTGCAAATTGCTTGTGCCTGTTCCAGGCTATTGCACTGATAAACCCACAGGCTGTATTCTTCGTTGCTTCCATCTGTGGTCTTCAGAGGCAATAAGATTTTTCCTGCCCCCAGACCATCATCATAACACACCATCCGGATGATTAAATATAGAGCATGCCTGTGCAAGACATCATACTGATCTGATGTTGATACTTTTATACCATACTTGGAAACTCCCATAATAAATTCTTCTTCCAGAGGAACAAAAGGCAACGTCTATGTAATTTATCAGGTCTAGTGGCCCTTCCAGACCTTTCCCCTCAGACAGTTTCAGCTTCTCAATGGCACCCACATATTTTATTCAAAATTCTGCACAGGTATTTGAATTGTTGTTGCTTTGTCCTGAGCTTTTGGTAGAATCGGTATCAAGGCTGGCCACAGTGCTGGATCGTGAAAGACCCCCCAAGGCTAGAATCCACAGACTTGCTCTTGGTACTGATCTCACTACCTTGGGAACTGCTACTACTGTGTCGCCTTTTGCCTTTCCGAAACATTTTTCACCATAGCTTGATCCAGAAAAGAGACCGACTGAATTGAACACTATTTTCTTTTCTTCAAAGATTCGACAGATAGCAGTCTGCACAGAGAGCTTCTTTTCATTCTGACATGATCAATTCTTTTCACGGCAACAATGTACCTCGCGGCCGCGGACCCATCCCTGGGGCCGCCTGCGCTTCGCGGGGAGTTGGAGAGCCCCAGCCTCCGGTGCCCGGGCACCTAGCCCAGTCCCTCATCCAGCGCCAGCTTTTCCAGCCCGCCTCTCACGTCGGCCGGGCCCCGCCTCCCGAAGTCATTATCTCTTTCACTTCTGGCTTTGGCTTTTAGATTTATTTTGCCTTGGGGAACTTGTTTTCGTCACCCTTTTTGTTCAAAAATTGTACTTCTCTCTCTGTCCTTCCTCCATAAAGCCTTCAGGTTACATTTCCCTCCCTTCTAATATCTTCACTTCCAAATGAGTAGGTGAGAAGTTTCCAGTCTTTTGGACACTGGACCTGCCACGCTTCATATTCCTCGTTAGTTTTTGAGGTTTTTTTCAACCTCAATTCCCAAAGAAACATTGACTCATCACAACACAGACACATAGTCATTTGGAAAAAATTAATTTAAAATCTGTATCTCTTAAGACTCCTCAGTTTTTCTGGCCCTATCCTTAAGCATTCAGTTTGAGAAAAAAATAAAATCTCTAGGTAGGCAAAAACGTATGATGAAAGCTGTCCCTGTATTACGAGTATGTATTAGCTTATCTGAAGGCTAAAACCAAGAAACAATATAAAAAGCTGTTTTTACATATAGTGCTTTCTTTACTTTGAGATATTCAGGTTTGTAGTCTAAGCATCAGGATGCAAACGACAGGTCAGACAACCATTGCAACCCCAGCTAATTATACTAGTGCTTCTCAAAAGGAGTGGATCTGCAATTAAGTGTTTCTCCTGGCCAGAGTTGGTTATTGACAGTTTCCATGGAGTATATGCTGCCAGGGTTCAGCATTCCCCCTTCTCTTCTCTAGGATAGTGGGAAAGAAATAGCGGTGAAGGGCCAGCTAGAGGGTGGTGGAGGAAGTACCCATTGACTCTTCCTACAATCAGTGGGATTTTTTTTTTTAATTTAATTTTTTTTTTTTTTAATTTTTTTTTTTTTGAGACAGAGTCTCAAGCTGTCCCTCTGGGTAGAGTGCCATGGGGTTACAGCTGACAGCAACCTCCAACTCTTGAGCTTAAATGATTCTCTAGCCTCAGCCTCCCAAGTAGCTGGGACTAGAGGCACCTGCTACAACAGCTGGCTATGGTTGTAGTTGTCATTGTTGTTTGGCAGGCCCAGGCTGAATTTGAACCCACCAGATATGGTTTATGTGGCTGTCGCCCTAGTCACTGAGCTACAGTCACCGTGACTTTAATTTATTTTTTAAATTTATTATTTTTCCTCAATTTTTTTTGTAGAGACAGGTTTCACCATATTGCTCAAGCTGGTCTCCAACTCCTGAGCTCAAGCAATCCTCCCACCTCGGCCTCCCAAAGTGCTAGAATTATATGAGCCACCACACACAGCCCACCCTGTGTTTTTTTTTTTTTCTTTTTGAGACAAAATCTTACTGTGTCGCCCTTAGTAGAGTGCTATGGCATCACAGCTCACAGCAATCTCTGACTCCTGGGCTTAGGCGATTCTCTTGCCTCAGCCTCCCAAGTAGCTGGGACTACAGGTGCCCGCCACAACGCCCAGCTATTTTTTGGTTGTAGTTGTCACTGTTGTTTGGCCGGATTCAAACCTGCCAGCTCCGGTGTATGTGGCTGGCACCCTAGCTGCTGAACTATAGGCACCGAGCCCACCTTGTGGTTGTTAAAACACTGTGTCTATCATGGTACTATTCCCTGAGGGTTGTCTCAATTCATCTGGCAAATATTTGCTGAAAGCTATGGTTGATATATAAAAGGAGGGCCATGAAATTAAGTAGGGGGGAGACACTGAAGAGAAAAACCAAAACAAAACAAAACGTGCTGGGCGGCGCCTGTAGTTCAGTGGGTAGGGCGCTGGCCCCGTACACCAAGGTTGGTGGGTTCGAACCCAGCCCAGGCCACCTAAAACAACAATGGCAACTGCAACAAAAAAAAAAAAAAAAGAAAGAAAGAATAATAGTCGGGCGTTGTGGCAGGCGCCTGTAGTCCCATGTTACTTGGGAGGATGAGGCAGGAGAATCTCTTAAACCCAAGAGTTTGAGATTGCTATGAGCTGTGGCGCCCCGGCACTCTACTCTGGGTGACAGCTTGAGACTCTGTCTCAAAGAAAAAAAACATGCTGGGGGAGGGATTATTTAGGAAGATGAAGAGTGTGATGGTTAATTTTATGTGTCTACTTGGCTAGACTATGGTGCCTAGATGTTTGGTCAAACACTAGTCTAGATGTTGCTAGGAAGGTATATTTTACATGTAATTAACATTTATAATCACTTAACTTTAAATTAAACATATTATCCTCCATCCAATTGGTTGGAGGCTTTAAGAGCAAAGGCTAAAGTCTCCTAAGGAAAAAGGAATTTTATCTCCAGACAGCAACATAGAAATCCTGACTGAGTTTCTATCCTATTTGAAAACCCTGCAGATTTCAGACTTAAGATTGCAACATCCACTCTTGCTTGAGTTTCCAGCTTGTCTCACAAATTTCAGACTTTCCATTCCCCCCAATGACTGTATGAGCCAATTCTTTAAAATAAATCTCTATTTCCATATACTCTCTTACTACATATAATGTATATATAGCCTATTATTTCTATTTCTCTGGAGAACCAGACTCCAGAAGGCTCCTGAGAAGTTAAGAAAAAAATTGAACTGACAGACTAATTGTGAAATTGACCATAATCTGAGGTTTTCAGATTATTTGTTTTTTGAGACAGAGGTCTCACTTTTGCTTAGGCTGGTCTGGAACTCCTGAGCTCCAGTGATCCACCTACCTCAGCCTTCCAGAGTGCTAGGATTACAGGCGTGAGCCACCATGCCTGGCCCCAGTTTTTCAGTTTTTGTCAGAGAGCTTGAAGGTAAGTCAGTCATAGATATAAAAAAAATAAAAAAAATAAAAACTATTGGCAGCGCCCCTAGCTCAGTGGGTAAGCTGCTGGCTATATACACTGGAGCTGGCAGGTTCAAACCCAGCCCCCAGCCTGGGCCAACCAAACAACAATGACAACTACAACAACAACAACAAAAATAGCCTGGCATTGTGGCTGGTGTGTAGTTCCAGCTACCTGGGAGACTGAGAGAAGAGAATCACTTAAGCCCAAGAGTTTGAGGTTGCTGTGAGCTATGATGTCACAGCACTCTACCAAGGGCGACATAGTGAGACTCTGTTTCAAACAAAAAAAATACTATAGTAGAGAAAAAGTCAAGGTAATTGTTAGCTCTAGGGAAAACAAAAAGTGGCACAGGAAGATAACTTGACTCAATTGAAAATACTGAATAATGGCTGGGCATGCTGTTTCATATCTATAATCCTTGTGCTTACGGAGGCCAAGATGGGAGGATCACTTGAGGCCAGGAGTTGGAGACCAGCCCAAGCAATATGACAAAACCATAATTCTACAAAAAATAAGAAAAAAATTAGCCAGGTGTGGTAGCGATGCCTGTGGTCCTAGCCATTGGGGCTAGGGAGGCCAGGGAGGAAACAATCACTGGTGCCCAGGAGTTTGAGGTTGCAGTAAACTATGATGATGCTATTGAACTTCTCTAGCTTGGGCAGCAGAGCAAGACTTTGTCAAAAAGAAAAGAAAAAAGAAATAAAACACTGAAGATTGATTTAAGAGGGATGGTAATAGTGTGGAAATTGTGGTATAAGTACATTCAATTATTATCTTCACTGAGGAAATTAAAAAGATCTAAAACTGAAATTTTAAGAAATAGCAGTGTTGGCTCGGCGCCTGTGGCTCAAGCAGCTAAGGCACCAGCCATATACACCTGAGCTGGCAGGTTCGAATCCAGCCTGGGCCCGCCAAACAATGGTTGCAACCAAAAAAATAGCCAGGCGTTGTGGCGGGCGCCTGTAGTTCCAGCTACTTGGGAGGCTGAGGCAAGAGAATCGCTTAAGCCCAGGAGTTGGAGGTTGCTGTGAGCTGTAATGCCATAGCACTCTACCTAGGGCGACAGCTTGAGGCTCTGTCAAAGAAAGAAAGAAAGAGAGAGAGAGAGAGAGAAAGAAAGAGCGAGCAATGTTGTCTAGAAACAGGGAGGTAAACAGCAGAAGAAACTAAAAGCACTGACAGCAGCTGCTTCTGCTGAGTGAATCCGGTGGGAGTGGGTGGGGCAGGGAACTGCTGTTTATCATTTTAAGTCTTGCAGATCATTTAATCTCTTTCAAGTCTGTACATGGATTACTTTGATAAAAACTAAAACTTGGTTATTCCCTACTGGGCAGGGATTTAAAAAAAAAAATAGGTTAGGTGGGCCCACTGTGGAAAATTTGGAAAGTAAAGAAAAAATATAAAGAAGAAAATAGACTCAGTGCCCATAGCTCAGTGGTTAGGGTGCCAGCCATATAAACCAGGGCTGGCAGGTTCAAACCCAGCCTGGGCCTGCTGAACAACAATGACAACTACAACAACAACAAAAAAAGCCGGGCATTGTGGTGGGCTCCTGTAGTTCCAGCTACTTGGGAGGCTGAGGCAAGAGAATCACTTAAGCCCAAGAGTTTGAGGTTGCTGTGAGCTGTGACACCAGGGTACTCTACCGAGGGTGACATAATGAGACTTGTCTCAAAAAAAAAGAATAAGAAAATAATAACCATTTATAATTCCTCCATTCAGAGAAAGCCATTGTATGTATTTTAGAGGAACAGGATTATTAAATAAATTTGAGATTAAGTCATCAGTGTTTAAAAATTTAGAACATCATAATTTAGATATAAATGAACAAGTAAGAACAATATACCATATGTGTAATATTGTAGGTATAATTACAGTAGGATCCTGTACATATTTATATGTAAAGTAGGTTGGAGGGATACCCACCAAAATGTTATTTGGTGGACATGTTACCAAGGGTAGGACTAGGATGAGGCTCCCCGGATGCCAGCATAAGGATGCCCTCACTCTCAGGATGGTCCAAGTGCAGGGGTAGCATGTGAGGTGAGTATCTCCCTACACGTTGTGCCCTAGGTACCTCCCTGGTGTGCCTAGGACCTAGGGCTGCTGGATTATGGGCACTTTCCCCTTCATATCTTTCACTTGGATGTATGTTCAAGTTCTTTGCTACTCCAAATGTGGTACATAGACCAGCAGTGTTAGGATCACCTTCAGCCTCATTTGAAATGCAATGGCTCAGCTCTACCCTAGAACTTCAGAACCAGATTGTCATTTTAACCAAAGCCCAGGGGATTTATGTGCATGTTATAGTTTGAGAAGCAGTGGGCTAGCAGCCACCACGCACAGATCCTGTCCACTTATAGAAGGGGAATGTTCAGAGGCGTCTGATGCCAGTGCTCCCAACAGGTTAAGATGTCTGTTTTTAAGAGCCCTCTGGTTCTCACCAAGAGGCTGAGCTTCAGCTGGTGAAGCACTTCAGGTCAGTTTGATGAAAGAGTAGCAGGTGATTCCTTAGGACAAAGAATGAATAGGGGCAACATTTAAAGAGGACAGAGGGCGGTGCCTGTGGCTCAATGAGTAGGGCGCCAGTCCCATGTGCTGAGAGTGGAGGGTTTGAACCTGGCCAAATTGCAACAACAGCAACAAAAAAATAGCCGGGCATTGTGGCAGGTGCCTGTAGTCCCAGCTACTTGGGAGGCTAAGGCAAGAGAATCACCTAAGACCAAGAACTGGAGGTTGCTGTGAACTGTGATGCCAAGGCACTCTACCAGGGGCAACAAAAGTGAGACTCTGTCTCAAATAAATAAATAGGAGAGAAAGGCTATTAGGTCTGAAATCAGGGAAAAGAGCATGACAAAAAATTGCTAATATTCAAACTAAGGAACTTAAGTTCCATGGGGTAGAATAACTTAGTATACTATAAAAGTTTCAGGGAAATATGTTACAAAAGAAGCTTGGATTAGGTGAATTACTTTATTTATTTATTTAGAATCAGAGTCTCACTCTGTCATGCTGGCTAGAGTGTTGTAGTATTATAGCTCACAGCAATCTCAAACTCTTAGGCTCAAGCGATTTTCCTGCCTCAGCTTTCCAAGTAGCTGGGACTATAGGCACCCACCACAACAGCAGGCTATTTTTAGATACAGGGTTCTCACTCTTGCTCAGGCTGGTCTCAACCTCCTGTGCTCAAGTGATTCACCTGCCTCGGCCTCCTAGGGTGCTAGGACTACAGGCTTGAGGCATGGTGCCCAGTCCATTAGGTGAATTGTAATCATCATTACACAAGGACAGAAACAAGATAGAATAGATAATACAAAGGAATTGCCTCTGTTTGGTGTTCCCATTAATTAAAGTCAATAACAATCCTTCTATATGTCATTTCTCCATATAGATTAGTTAAATTAAAAGAGAACACAAAGTAACATGTACTATTGTGACAGACATTTTGGGTAGATAATGCTGATATCTATTACCAGCCCCTTTCTTTCTGCCTGCCTCCATGACAAAGCAAAATATAGGGTGGGGGGTGTGATACTTGCTTTCCCAGGAAAATAACACAATTCTGCCAGTGAGTCTCTGAAAATATACTAAAATCTTCTGAGAAATCTTTTTCTCGGGAAAGGAAAGACACAGCTGGTGACGCCCCTTCATCCATCTTGAATGTATACATGACGTGTGGAGCTGGGGCTGCCAACTTATATAATGTCGGGGAGACAAAAGCCAGAAGAATTAGGAAAGACAACCCTGACATCACTGAGCCATTCACTACTACAATTCTTTATATGTGAGGGAAAAAAGCCATATTGATTAAACAACTGTGAATCCAGTTATCTGTTACTTGAAAGGAAATGCATTTCTAAATGATATAATTCCTGATGAGTACCAGTTCTTTTTTTCTTAAATGTTAACATTTTATTTGCACGCTTAAAGTTGTACATAGAAAGTTGCAACACAGTTCTGTAAAACTGAAAGAACTGTTGGGGAAAAGGGAGGGTGTTACCTTTTTTTGTTTGGTCATTAAGGAAGTTACAGAAATAAAAATGTAGTAAAAAGCTTAAAAAATTAAAGAACATTTTCAGGCATAAATTTTATAAATATAAGACAAATTTGGAAGTTACTTTGAATGGAATAAATGTCTAATTAATAAACTGAGACTTAATACCATCAGCCAGTATTGAGAGTACCAGCTCTTTTTGCCTTTTTGCGCAACTTTTTTTTTTTTTTTTTTTTTTGCAGTCTTTGGCCGGTGCTGGGTTTGAACTCACCACCTCTGGCATATGGGGCCAGCGCCCTACTCCTTTGAGCCACAGGCGCCGCCCTCAACATTTTTTGTTTGTTTTGAGATGGAGTCTTTCTTTATAGTCCTCCGTACAAAGCCTGTGGCGTCATTGCTCACTGCAACCTCAAACTCTTGGGCTCACGTGATCCTCTTGCCTCAGCCTCCCAAGTAGCTGGGACTATAGGTGCCCACCACAACATCTGGCTATTTTAATTTAATTTAATTTAATTTAATTAATTAGTTTAATTAATTAATTAAATCATAGCTGTGTACATTGATATGATCATGGGGCATCACACACTAGCTTCATAGACCATTTGACACATTTTCATCACACTATTTAATACGCTATACCCCAGTTACAACCTAATAATAGGGGGAAGAGGGAACGGGAGGGGTGGGAGGGGGGAGCTGGACAGAGGGAGAGGTATTGTTGGGATTACACCTGCGGTGCATCTTACAAGGGTAGATGTAAAACTTAGTAAATGTGGAATGTAAATGTCTTAGCACAATAACTCAAAAAATGCCAGGAAGCCTGCCTATTTTTAGAGATAAGGTCTCTCCCTGGCTCAGGCAAGTCTCCTGAGGTCAGAGAATCCACCTACCTTGGCCTTCCAGAGCGCTAGGATACAGGCATGAGCCACTAGGCCCAGCCCAGCATTTTCTTTGATTGGTATTTTGTGAGAATTCTAAAGGGTGAGATTCTATCCGCAGTTTGGTGAGTCTGTGGCGGTAATCCCTACTGACTTAAGATTAAGTCATAAAGTATGGGTGAGACTTTATCACACAATCTATACAGTGTATAAAATAAAGCAATATTACTTTTCTGATCTTGCATTTTTATTTTCAGAAGTCTTTGGACAAGAATAACATGAGAATATTGCATTGGTCAGAGTTTTTAAGTGTAAATCACAGAAACTAACTACGGCCAACTTATGCAGAAAAGGGCTTTATTAAAAGGATATTGAAAAAGGAAATAAAGGATATTAGGTAGTACTCAGATTGCTGGGGACAGCCAGAGAGCCAACTTAGTGGCGAAGACATCAAGAAAAAGACCTGATATCATACTGATGACTTGGTTTGATGAAGAAATCTGGGCCCAGACCTTGATGTTGACAGTAGATGATGTGTGTGCTGCCACCTAAGCCAGGGTCACATCAGCTTCTAGAAACTGTGTGAAACAGTCTCCACCTTCACCAGAATGGATTCAGAGTGATGTTTCAGGGCCTGGACTAGGGTGAGTTGAGCAGGTGAGCAGCTCACCTTGGGTTCAAGATTTAAGAGGGCAGCACAGAACTCACTAATCAAGATAAAGAATATTCTAGTGCAATGTTTAAAAAAAATGAAAATTAATGCAAAAAATTCATTATGAACAAAGTATCAAAATTTAAAATAAAGTCAGGATCTGACAACACCAGGAATAGAGTGAGGCAAATATAGGTCATATCATCCTAGTTTCCAATTCACAGTCTGGGGTGGGTATAAATGATAGGTGGCACTTACATTGTACCCTAGCTGCAAGGGAATCTAGGACCAAGGACATTTGGAATTTTCAGTTTTGGTAGTGGGAAATGGGAAACATATTAAAGAGGTTCAGGTGCATGGGTGTTCAAAAAGAATGATCAATGTCTATGAGTCTTGGTAAAATGTTTCCTTTTGGGTTCACAGAGAGAGCAGCATATTCTGGCTTGATTATTTTGGCTACACATCTGGCCTCACCCAGGCCTTACCTGCCCAGGTCGAGGGCTTAGTAGAGTTGAATTACAGATAAATTAAAACAAGAGTACCGAGAACAGAATGAAATTCCTCTTTTGAAACTGGGAAGGTTCCAAGAGGAAGATAAAGTTTGAGCAGGGCTTTAGAGGAAGCAAACGAGAAGGGAAAAAGAACATTAGATTTATAGTCTGGAAGTGAGATTCCCTGCTTGGCTAGTTGGCTTAGTAGCTCTGAGAATTCAGGCAGGTCATTTAGATTCTCTGAGTGTAGTCTCTTTATCTGTAAAACCTTATCTTATGTGACACGTCAAAGAGTTGTAGCAAGAGTGAAAAGAGTGAAAACTATTTGCAAATTGTAAAGTACTATGCAAACAACTTGGACTGTTACTAAGAGGTTAAGGATGGGTAGGACTTTGACAAAAAACACTGGGGGAGAAGGGCAATGAGAATGAAAGGTGAAGTGATTTTTGTTTGAGGCTAGACAAAAGGAAAATGGGTTCTGAAGAAAGGCTAGTTTTTTCAGACCATAAAGGAAACAAAGCCAGGGATCCTAAGCTTTAAGGATAAAACTAAGTCCTACAGTCTCACCACAGCCATAGGAGAGCAGAGAGCATGGCCACCATAACACCCCTCACAAAACACCTGAATGAATGATTAGAAGCACATGCTCCTTTTGCTCCCTACATGGTACCTTTGAAGGCAAGCAGAGACCATGTCTTACTCATCTTTTTTTCCAGGAAGGCTGATATATTCTAGTTGAGGGCATTGTGCTCCACTCGCGAGGAAATCAACTTGGGACCTCTTGACTCCAAAAGATGATGATGCAGACTATACAGATGACACAGACTAAGCAGTTAGTTAGCTTTGAAAAGTAAGTTCTGTGCTCACTGGGTTGTCCTCTGGGTAGCCTCCCAAATCTGAACTCACCTTATCTCAGGTAAGGTGTATTAATCCTCACTTTAAGGAAGCATACGCAAAACTATAGGCTTCAGACCTATTCTACAAAGGTTGAAAATCAAGGATGGGGACACTATACACGTGAAAAAATGTCATAGAATTACATATACACACATGTACACAAACGATGCCAAAATGTTTAAATCTGAGTATGATCTGTAATCAAGTTAACTGTATTGATTTAGTTGATTGTATTGTGCCAACCTCAATTTCCTGGTTTTGAGAATGTCATACCTTATGTAAGATGTTGAGGGAAGCTGGGTAGGTGACAAGCACACGGGACCTCTCTGTACTAATTCAGCAACTTCTTGTGAATCTGTAATGATTTCAAAGTGAAAAGTAAAAATCCCCCCAAAATACAAGGGGAACTCCCCCACCCCGCAGACAGCCCATACACTACACATCTGGCCTGGAGGCAGCGGGGAGTGTGTGTGTGCGCGTGTGTGTGTGTGCGCGCGCGTGTGTGTGCGTGTGTGTGTGTGTGTGTGTGTGTGTGTGTGTGTGTGTGTGTGTGTGTGTGTGTGTGTGTGTGTGTAGTGGAGGATGGGGGGCGTGGGGGGCGTATGGGCGGTAGGACAGGCGGTCGTAGTGAGGCGAGAGAGAGGCCGGGCAGGGCTACGCACGCGCAGTCCGCAATCCCCGCCTCGCCGGAAAGTCGCGCACGCGCAGTCTTGGCCCTGTGCTGCGGCGCCAACCCCTCTCTGTGGCTGGGGGACCTGGCTGCCTTGGCCCCTCTGCGGTGCCGTCTTTTCCGGCAGTTGGGGCGCTTCCTGTTGTCCTGACCTGCAACCGCTTCTCGGCCCCTATCTCAGATCCCCTTACGCCTTCCCTCGTGTCTGGCTAGCCCGTCCCCGCCGCTGGGGTTTCTCCTGTCTGCACGTCGAGACTGCTGGCCGGTCGGGGGCTTCTGCGGCTGTCCGCCGCCCCCAGACCTGCCTCCCCTGGTGCTCTGGTGAGTTCCTCCATGTCGCCGTCTTCGCAGCATCCCGGGCTTTTCTCTTTCTCTCCTTCCCCCATTCCTGGGCTCTGTCATTCCCGCCAGCGCTCTCTTTTTAGCCCTGTCCTCTCAGCCCCTCGGCCCCTTTCCTCTGCCTCCTGTCAGTCTGCCTCTTCCTCGTCTCCAGAGGCTTTTTGTTGGCACTCCACATTTTCCAAGTCCCGGGCTCTCCACCCTGTCTTTTCTCTTTCTCCTTGGGGCGGGGAGCCAGCCTCTCCTCTCCTTTCCATGTTGCCAGCTTTGTCTGCTCGCTGCCACCAGGCAGTCCCCTCGGAGATCTCGGTCATCACCGATTTTCACCTCTTTTTCTTTTTTCTGGAGTCTAAGAACCTGAGAGCTGTTGTCTGAGACAGAGATGTCGAAAGCCCATCTTGGGGTGTGGTACCTTTGAGTCTGCTTCCTTCCCTATAGTTAGTTTTAGGATACTGGGCTTCAGATAATATTAAAATCACAGGAAAATGCAGGGAAGACTCTTAAGAAGAGAATGGAAAAGGAACAGTCAGATGAAAGGAAAATGTCGATAAGGACTTAGAGGGAAGTCTGCGTCAGAAAGTGTGCAGAACGACTAGCAGAGGCACTAGATCTCTCAGTTCACTCTGAGATGACTAAAAGACTCCAAGAGGAACTTAACTGTTTTTGTAATGCAAAGGCTGGAGTGAAGTAGACTCTATGCTTCCTTCGCCTTTCTTCGCACCTTGACCTTGAATTAGACAAACAGTAGGTATGATTTCCCTAAACACGAAGCAACCACCAGCACAATAACAGGTTCCCCTCCCCACCGCAAGCATTAGGTAACAGCTTCCTTATAAGAGGATGAGAACTCTGTTCTCCAGCTCTGGGTAGAAAACCATTTCATGTCCCAACCCTATCTCCTATTACACCTATATACTCTCAACTCCTAGGAATGGAGGTCAACAATGAGTGTTTTTTCTAGTTAATCTTTTTTAAAAGATATTTACTAAGTGCATAGAGTCTGTGCATAAGATGGGGGAATAGTACAATGAGTTATAAGACATTGTGCTTGCTTTCCAGTGGCTTATAGTTCAGTAAGAGGCCTTAGATATGTGGCTTAAGGAATAGTTTTAGCCACTAATGTTGAATCGTCCAAATGAAAGGTAATGGCTTGTTGCTCACAAAGAAAGTAATATATTCAAAGCTACTCGGGAGGCTGAGGCAAGAGTTGGAGGTTGCTGTGAGTTGTGACACCACAGCACTCTACCAAGGGCGACAAAGTAAGACTGTCTCAAAAAAAAAAAAAAAAGAAAAGAAAGTAACATATTTGAAAAAGAAAGGGTAAATATTTACAGAGATCATAGAGTACCATTGTAAAGTCAAGTCAGTCAACCAGGCATAATCATCTAGATTGGATAAAACCATGGTTTTCTATTTTTTGTTTGTTTTTGGAAACAAAGTTTCACTTTGTCACCCTTGGTAGTGCTGTGACATCTTGTGCTTAAGCAGTTCTCTTGCTTCAGCCTCCCAAGTAACTGAGACTACAGGTGCCCACCACAATGCTAGCTATTTTTAGAGAAAGGGTCTTGGTCTTGCTCAGGCAGGTCGTGAACCCTTGAGCTCAGGAAATTCACCTACCTCAGCCTCCCAGAGTGCTTGGATTAATAGGCATGAACCACCGCATCCAGCCTCAAACCATGGTTTTCATTTGACCTTTTGAGTTGGCAGTCCCTTCCCCATTTAGGATCACATTTTTTTGTTTATTTGTTTTTCTTTTCTTTTTTTTTTTTTTTTTGAGACAGAGTCTCTGTTGCCCTTGGTAGAGTGCTGTACCATCACAGCTCACAGCAACCTCAAAACTTTTGGGCATAAGTGATTCTCTTGCCTCAGCCTCCTGCCACAAGTAGCTGGGACTACAGGCACCTGCCACAATGCCCAGCTATTTTTTTTTTTTTTTTTTGTAATTGTCATTGTTGTTTGGCAGGCTTGGGCTGGGTTTGAACTGCCAGCCCTGGTGTATGTGGCTGATGCCATAACCACTGTGCTATAGGCTCTGAGCCTTTCTTTGTTAATTTTTAAAAACTTTCAAAACTTTCTGGAGGTGGTGGAGTCATAAAAAAAAAACCCACTGAATTTCTCACCTATTATTCCCTGATTCTGCAGATTTGAAGGGGAGCATAAAGCAAAGAGAGCAAGGGCCTCCAATGGCCTGCAGTGCAGGGCAAGAAGGCTTGAATTATCAAAAGCTTGAAGAAAAGCCCTATCTTATGAAAAGTTTGTTGATCCCATAAAGCTATGAATTGCTACAATATTAATTGTATCTTTTTTTTTTTTTTTTTTCCTGTGACCCTGGGTAGAGTGCCGTGACATCATCATAGCTCACAGCAACCTCAAACTCCTGGGTTCCAGTGATCCTCTTGCAACAGCCTCCCAAGTAGCTGGGTCTACAGACACCTGCCAGAATGCCTGGCTAAATTTTCTATTTTTTTCTATTTCTGTTTTCTATTTTCTAGAAACAGGGTCTTGCTCTTGCTCAGGCTGGTCTTGGACTACTGAGGTCAGGTGATCCACCTCCTAGGCCTCCCAGAGTGCTAGTATTACAAGTGTAAGCCACCTGGAGCCTTAATTGTATCTTTTGATGTACTAATACACACTTGAGAAAAACTCAATTCAAGTTGTGGGGAGGAGGAAGGGGGCATAGGGGAAGAGAGAAGAGGATTGGTGTGCTCCCACCTAAGGGGCAAATATAAGGTATATATTACAACTCCTGGGTTTGGGACACAACAACAGGGATTTTTACCTACAAATGGAAACATTGTAACCTAATTGTTTGTATCCTCATGTTAATCTGAAATTAAAAGAAATGATATTTTTCTTAAAAAGTTTTAGAATTAGGCTAAACCTATGAGTGGAGGAGGAGGAGGAAGAGGGATTACAGACAGGTTAAATGGTGGACAGTGCAACCTTTATAATTACATTAGAAACTGTATCTGAAAGTTGAAAACTACATCCATAAAAAATTTATTGACCAGGCGGTGCCCGTAGCACAGTCGGTAGGGTGCTGGCCACATACACCCAGTCTGGCCTGGGCCAGCTAAACAACAATGACAATTGCAACCAAAACATAACCCGGCATTGTGGTGGGCACCTGTAGTCCCAGCTACTCGGGAGGCTGAGGCAAGAAGAATCACTTAAGTCCAAGAGTTTGAGGTTGCTGTGAGCTGTGACACCACGGCACTCTACCGAGGGCGACATAATTAGTCTTTATCTCAAAAAAAAAAAAACAACTATTGGCCTAATACGTGAGCATCTTTGAGCACTTTACCTTTTTGATCTTTGTGAAAGCTTAGGAAGTAATGCCAGCAACTTAAATGAATTAAGACTTTTCCCCAGTTTTTTATATACTCATTTTCAGTTTTGTTGACAATTAAAAATCATTAACTTGCTCACATTACATTTATTTATGTATTTATTTATTTCAGATTAATGTGGGGGTACAAACAACTAAGTTACAATGTTTGCATTTGTTAGGTAGAATCCTTGTAGTTGTGTCCTAACCCAAGAAGTGTGCCATATACCCTTATTTTGTGCCCATTAAGTGGGAGCACACGAGTCCCTCCTCCTTATCCCCGCCCCCTGCTTTTCTCTTACGTGAGTATGTATTAATCTTCTCTGTATTATCCCAATTTTAGTATATGTGCTGCTGAAGGGAGCACTCACATTTATTAAGCACCTGAGATATGGAAGGCATTGTTTATCTTAGGGTTAAATTCTCCCAAATTGTTATAATTTTATGTTGAAGTAGTTTCAGTCTTTACAACATAACTATGTGTGTGTAAAAAGGGGCTCCTGAAATTTTCAGGCAAAGGAAGAGTACAGAGCGCTCGCTTGCTTTTGACTTGTTTTTAGATCTGGTTTTAAAATTTCTTCACCAGACACACTTAGAGGGCATGTGGTTTTCATTGTGGGTGGAGGGGGGTACAGGCTGACAAATAAGGAACCACACCCAAGCTTCATAAACCAAACAGGATTTTAAAAAAATTCCTCTACTGAAATTCTAAAAACATTTGAGCTTGCTTTGGTATTAGTAGAAACTCCACCCCCTCCCCCCATAGCACTTTATGGTAAAAGTTTTATGGTTATATTATGGAGTAAGGTGGCTTGGAGTACAATATCTTAAATTTGTTATTACTGATTATTTTGGACTATCATGAATCAAAATATTTGACTCTTGATTTTGAATCTCTGCTTTGAAGGAATTATTTTTATGTAGTAAATTTTACCTGAGTTTCTTTTTAAAAAATTGCTTGATGTTAAGCCTTTTTCTTAGTAATGATAGTGTTTACACTGTTTCTTACAAGTCTTAGTTTAATCCACCAAACAGTTTAAAAAGCTACTATGTATCATAGGGGAAAACCTTAAGAGAAGTGGGTTTTTTTATTTTTTTTTGCAGGTTTTTTGGCCGGGGCTGGGTTTGAACCCACCACCTCCAGCATATGGAGCTGGCACCCTCCTCCTTTGAGCCACGGCACCTCCCTTTAAGAGAGGTTTTTATTTATTTTTTTATTTTTTATTTTTTTATTTTTTTATCTATTTTATCTGTTTTATTAGAAAATAAGGAAAGGGGGGGGACAAAGTTTAAAAGATAGAGCAGTGATATGTAATAGTAGTGGAGAGAAACAAAAGGAGGAATCTTAAGGGAAAATAATTGGTAAAGAGACTCTCTTTTCCACGCAAAGATTTTCTTTAGAAGAGTCCTTTTCT
>CAUYPK010072056.1:0-11153 GCA_963574355.1 Loris lydekkerianus | reverse complement strand
TTTAATAATCTCACGTCTCATCTATGTTTCACAGAATGACAGTATTTCTTTATTTTTTATATCTCCATAGATTTAAATTATATATATATATATATATATATATATATATATATATATATATACCACATTTTGTTTATCCATTCATCTGTCGATAGATTTAGGTTGATTCCATATCTTGACTGTTGTGAATAGTGTGGCAACAATCTTGGGAATATAGATATCTCTTCAATATACTGATTTCCTTTCCCTTGATTAAATATGCAGTGGGATTGCTGGAAACTAGACCTTTATGCTTCACTATATTCAAAAATCAACCCAAAATGAATCAAAGATTTACATGCAAGGTCCAAATCTATACTATAAGAAAGACACAGGAAAATATTTCAGGAGATAGGCTGCTCTAGGCAAGGATTTTATGGCTAAGACCTCAAAAGCATAGACAACAGATACAAAAATAGACTAATGAAACTATATCAAACTAGAAAGCCTCTTTACAATAAAAGAAGCCATCAAGAGACAACGTGTAGAATGGGAAAAAATATTTCTAAACTATTCATCAACAAGTGACTAATATCCAGAATACACAAGGAGTTCAACAGCAAAGAAAAAGACCCAAATAATTTGATTAAAAATGGCCAAAGCCTCTAAATAGAATGCTATTTTTAAAAAGACATACAAATGGCCAAGAAGTATATGAAAAATGCTGCAACAGCACTAATCATCATGGAAATGCAAATCAGAATTGCAATGAGATATCATCTCACCCAGGTAGAATGGCTATTATCCAAAAGACAAAAAGTAACAACAAAAAAAAAAAGTTGATGAGGATGTAGAGAAAAGTGAAGTCTTATATACTGTTGATGAGAATTTAAATTAGTACAGACAGGGAAAATAGAATGGAGGTTTATCTAAAAACTAAAAATAAAGCTAGCATTCTCAGTTTTAAGTAACACTCCCTCTCATTGCCATTGACAAGAAACCACACTAAGTAGCTCTTGAAATCACTGGTTCGATGTTAACGGATGGGGCAGGCTCTCATTAATTAAAGGAACAGAAAATGATTATTCTTTATAGGTGTTCATCAACTTCCTAAAAATCAATATTAACAGTCTCCCATTCAACTATTCATGTCATTCAGCTCTCCAGACATGCATTTTACAGCTAATTCACTAGTCAGCCTAACTAAAAATATGTTGTCTACAAAAGAGTCCAGATCAAACTCTTGTCCTCAAAGCTCCCTCTTCATATCACAGAATTAGAACTGTGAAGTTTCACTGAAGTACCATAATGTTCTTACAGAATGTAAGAAGTGTGTGGCCTAATCTATAAAGGAGTAACTCTTTTTATTATTATTATTATTAGGGATTCATTGAAGGTACAAGATACCAGGTTACACTGATCACATTTGTTAGGTAAAGTCCCTCCTATAACTGTGTCTTGCCCCCAAAAGGCGTGTCACACACCAAGACCCCACCCCCCTCCCTCCTTTCCTCTCTTTAGTTTCCCTTCTCCCAGCCCCCTTCCTCCCAGCCTCCTCCCTCCTCCCCCCTTTCTGATCTTTCCTTCCCCCACCCCCCACTGTGTACTAAGTCATTAATTGTCCTCATAATCAAGCTTGAGTACATAGGATTCATGCTCTTCCATTCTTGTGAAACTTTATTAAGAATAATGTGTTCCACTTCCATCCAGGTTAATACAAAGGATGTAATGTCTCCATCTTTTTTAATGGCTGAATAGTATTCCATGGTGTACATATACCACAGTTAGTTAATCCATTCCTGGGTTGGTGAGAATTTAGGCTGTTTCCACGTTTTGGCAATTGTAAATTGAGCTGCAGTAAACAGTCTACTGCAAATATCTTTATGGTAGAAGTATTTTTTTCCATCTGGATAGATGCCCAGTAATGGGATTGCAGGATCAAATGGGAGGTCTAGCTTGAGCTCAGAATGTAAGAACTGTGTGGTCTGATCTATAAAGGATTAACTCTATTTCTGACATGTAGATATCTAATATGCAAATGACTGAGATACAAAAACATTTTACAAATATTTATATGCTTAGTTTCAATCCAATGTTTTAAAGCAATTTTTAAAAATTTTTAAGGTACTAAATTATTGAGATCTCTTAAAAATCACTTTTTTTCCAATAAGGTCAGCGTGATCACACTATGAACATCTATTAAGTTCCTCACGACCCTGGGAAACTCTACCTTCAGGGCTTAGATTAAGTGCCAGGACGTTGCTGGTCATCCTTTTCAACCCAGTAGCTTACAGGGTCACTAGGTGTTATGCTTGGTGATCTCAATTACTACAACAGCTTGAATAATGGAATCTGTTGTTCAGATCCTTACCAGACTTGGTCTCTGGGATAAAGTACCTTATATTTTAAGTTTGTTTGAATTCAATGGCAGAAAAATATCACGAATCTCTACTAAACTCCGTCCCTGCAAATGTGTACATTTCCTCTTGTTAGAAAATGTTGATTTTGGTAATTCAACCAATTAGTTTAATTCTACAAAATTAGGGCCAAATTTAGCCCTGACGTGTCTCAGGAGGCAGATCATCTACTATGATGAACCTGGTTCAGTTTCGGATAATCTACTGTGATGAACCTGGTTCAGTGTCAGATAATCTACTGTGATGAACCTGGTTCAGTTTCATCTTCTCCAAAATATTATTTTTTTTTTTTTTATTAAATCATAGCTATGTACATTAATGCAATCATGGGGCACCATACACTGGTTCCAAAATATTATTTTTCAGTATGCCTTAATATATTAGCCAATTTGAGTCTGCTTGAAGAGAGATGACATTTATATTGAGAAGTTTTGAAAATAATTAAAATTTTAAAGCAATCATGATCCTAGTTGTACAAGCTTGTTTTCATGCTTCTTAACCAAAGAGAAAAAATTAACCCAATTCTAAAAACATCAATCATCATCATAGTACTATTCTTAATATTTAATAATGTTAATATTAATCCTATTATTAATATTCATTAAGTAGTTACTCTGTTTTTGTACAACGTACAAAGAGCCTTACTTCATTTGAGTCTCACAAGGACTCCTGAAATTTGCCACAGTGGAACTCAGAGAGTTTTATAAACTGTCCAATGTTGCACAACTAGTAACAAGTAGAGTCAGGATTTAAAGGTAACTCTGTTTGACTTCTAAGCCCACACTCTACTAAATTGTTTGACTTCTACACCCAGAACACTAAATTGCTTTGACATTTTGAATAAATTATCCCAATTATAAAATCCAAAAGCAAATGTTCTCTCACTTATCTCTAATTCTAATTCTGCAAAGGTAATAATGTTATGTATGTGCTAGACTCTTTATCTCTTATCATATGTAAGAGAACAATAGATGGAAGACCAAAAACTACAAAACTACTAGAAAAACACATAGGGGAAATGTTTTATGACACTGATGTGTACAAAGTTTTTTGTTTGTTTTTTTTTTTATGAAACCTCAAAAGCACAAGCAACAAAAGGAAAATAGATAGATTACATTATATCAAACTAAAAGCTTCTGCACAGCAAAAGAAAACATCAACAGACTAAAGAGACAAATTACGGAATAGATGAAATATCTGCCAACTATTTATCTAACAAGGCAATAATATCTAAAATAAATAAGGAACTTAAACAACTCAATTTAAAAAAATAAAATCCAAATAACCCACTTTAAAAATGAACAAACGACCTCAACAGACACTTCTCAAAAGAAGACATACAAATGGCAAAAAAAATGTTCAACATCACAAATCATCTGGCAAATACAAATCAAGATCATGGTGAGATGTCATCTCATACCTGTTGGAATGGCTACTATCAAAATGGCAAAAGGGTTGGGGAGAATATGAAGAAACGAGAAACCTTATACACTGTTAGTATAGCCATTATAGAAAACAGGATGAAGATTGCTCAAAAAATTAAAAATAGAATACCATGTGATCCATCAATCCCACGACTGAGTACACATCCAAAAGAAATGAAATCAGTATTCAAAGAGATATCCATGTTCCTGTGTTGACCGCAGCAACATTCACAGTAGCCAAGCAATGGAATTAAGTGACAATCATCAAATGAATAGATTAAAAAATGTGCTATATATAAACAATGGAATATTATCTTTAGCCCTAACAAAAGAATAAAATTCTACCATTTGTAACATCATGGATGAACCTGGAAGACATTAGGTTAAGTGAAATAAGCCAGGCTCAGAATGACAAATGCCATATGATCTCACTCTACCTGGAATCTAACAACATTGACCTCAATGAAGTAGAGAGAAGACGGGGGGTGACCAAAGGCTGGGGTAGTAAGCAGATGAGGGAGGACTGGGAGACACTGGTCAAAGAATACATGAATACCATTAGATAGGAGGAATAAATTTCAAGAGATTTACTGTAGAGCAAGGTGGCTATGTTTGATGATATATTATATTCGTGAAAAATGTAAACAGTGATGTTATATGTTCTCAACACAAAAATGATAACTCTGCGAGTTTGCATATTTATTAATTAGATTTAACTCTTACGGTATATGTATATATACTTCAAAACATCATGTTGTACATGAAAAAATATAAAACGTTATCCTTCCATGTAAAATAATTTTTAAAGGAATGTTATGCTTGTATAACACGACTTTTTATCTGCAGAGAGAACTTCATGCTTTCAAAACAGTTCCACATCTAGCATCTCATTCTATCATTGACACAAACTTGTTCAGTAGGTAGAACAGATGTTACTATCATCCCAATTTGATAGCTAAGAAAACAAAGGCACAAAGAGGCTTGGACACCTGGCCTGACAAGTTCATGTTAGAGATTAAAGCAGAACGTGGGTCTACTGACTACCAGCCTGACCCAAAACACTTTCCAAACCATCCTTTATTAAGTGTACATTCATATTTATTCATTCTTTCATATTTTCTCTCTGTCCCCTTGTTTCTCTCAGTCTCCAATTCTTTCTCTCTCTCTCAGTCTCTGATTCTCTCTCTCTTTCTTCCCTTTAGACATTTTACTGTTGAAACGCACCTGGATGAAGACTCAACAAACCCACTGCAGCAGTTAGCAGGAAACTGGCCATTTGACAATAATTCTGCAGTTTAAAAAATTCTGTGATGGTTCATTCAAAGAGATTCTCTTTCTGATCCAGTTCATTCTCCGCATTACAGAAGTTTGAGCCTGTTCTGTAGCTCTTATAGAAAGGTAACCTCTAATACAGAAACACTTCTTGAATTCAGCAATGGAATTCCATCTGCTTTGATTCTAGCATGTTCACATTTGTTCTCTCCTCTGTCTTGAAAACTTTCTCTCCTTACATTCCTACACAGCCTGCCTCATATGGCCTTGGTGTAAAACGTACAAATATGGAAGAGGAATAAAGTGTAAAAGACTTTATGATCAATTTGAATAAATATCTGCATTTGAATTCCAAAGAAAAAGGTAGTTCCTGCAATGTGTATAGGATAAAAATATAATGTTAAAAAAAAGCAAAATGTCAACATTTTATAATTAGCAACTAATGAGTTATAATATAGGCATAATTCAAGAAGTTTGAATACGAGATACTAAACATTAATGCTTTCTATGTAAGTATTTTTACAGTAGAAATATAATATTTATAAACTTAAAATGTGTTAGTAATACGGTTTGTACTCCAGAATCTGAGTTAGCTATCTCAAATTTTCACTGAAGAAGACAGAGAAGAGTAGGAAGAAAGGCAGGGAAAAAGGAAGATAAATAAAAGTGATTTCATAACTCACATCTACTATTTATCATGCACCATGCTGTCCTTTAAAGTTCTGTCCCTTTCAGGGGCAAACAGTTAATATTTATTGTATTTCTAGCACAACAATTCCAGATTCAAAATCAGCCACTTCAAGTAAATGCAGGCAATAGTGATTGATGGGTTTAAAAAAGAACCATAATTATCCACAAAGTGATTTAAAGAGTGACCTAGAGTTGCCGCTGACATCAGGATAGTATTTATGGAAGTAAACCTTACCTACAAATCTGAAAAAAACATTCCTAAAAATGTATCCTTTGTGAAAATTAGGTCACACCCATCACTGAGAGAAGGACAAAAAGAAACAGAGAAACCATAAAAAAGTTTAGGCAGGTCATGAAGGCAAGGAAGTGAGAATAACAAATTCAGACAGGGGCTCACAGCTCGTAGCATGCTTGGATTGCAAACATATTTGCAGGTATATGATCTAACGCTGTGTGAGGGCTTCCAGCTAGTCAGAGGTGGAACGTGAGGTCCTTGCCAGGTTGGGGTTCCAGAAGTCAGGGACAGGCTGGAGAAGAAAAGATAGATGGTCCCTGAGGTAGTGGGGCACTGAGCAAAACAGGGCTGTCTCTGAACAGAATCAATCCACAGGGAGTCGAGGCAGAGAATTCAAAACTAAGTCCAAGATGCTGGCGCTTCAACCTGAGGCAGCTCAAGGAATCAGAAGGCTGCAGAGGGCAGATGAGAGGCAGTAGTTCCAGAGCATGCCTGGACTTTAGGGGACTCTCTCATGGAGGGGTTGAGTTATCACCCCCAAACACACAGGTGGAAATATGTCTTAAAGGTGCAGAGCTGGCTGCACACACTCAGTACACAGCCCTGTCAGGCTCTCCTCTTTGTCACTTCCTGGAATATATATGAAGGGAGGTGAAAAGGGGCGGAAATCTCTGGACACTCTCACTTTCCTCATGGATAGAGTCTTAGTAACAAGGAGAGCTATGTAGGAGAAATCCTTTCAAGTATATTACTTTAAAGTGCTTTCGTACATATTTCATCTCACCTTATCCTCCCAATAAAAATTTACAGAAACAAATCAGTCACGCCAGTTAGAGGTGCAACAATTAACTTCTATCCAGGACCTTCCTCACAGGCTGTCCCAGGCGTACCACAGTGGCCTGCTCAGCATGACACTTACATTGTTCATTCATTCATTTTTTTCATTCATTCAACAAGCATTGATGACGCATATGATATACGCGCCTCACGTACGACGTTGTGCTAGGCAGCTGTGCACAGGGATAAGTAAAATAAACAGTCCTTGTCTCCTTACAGCTAAAATTCCAGTATTACCTCTTGTGACATAAACAAATATATCACAAAAATAGAGAAAGTGTTTAGAAAGTTACAGAAAGGCTGCTGAATGCACTATGTAGGAGAGATCTATTGGGCATCTAAAATCAAGACCTGTCCAAAAAATGAAGAATGTAGACTAAGAGGAGCCACCCCCAGGAGAATCTAAGCAAAACACTTTAAAAGCAGAAGAAACTGAGTATTTTCTGGCTCAAGTTAGGAGAAGGAAGCAGGTGAGCTCTTTGATCAAGAGAAAGGCCAGCTGGAGACAATTTTGGAGACCTAAGCAGAGACCGGCTTAGACATGTAGACAGGACCTGGCAGGATGTGGGAAAGAATTGGATTCTCAGTGAAATGGAAAGCTATTAAAAGAGTGAATGGAATAGTGAGTAACAGGGTCTGATTTATATTTTAAAAAGATCACTAGGATTTCAGTGAATGAACTGGGACAGTTGCAGGGGAAAGGAGAGAGGCAGGGAAGCTCAGAAAGAGTGCTATTGTGCTATTTTCAAGCAAGACATAATTAATCATGGCCTAGATTAGGAAGGTGGCAGTAGAGATGGCCAGAGGTGTGAATAAACCAAAGCAGAGCTTGTAAGTGGAAGACATAGGACTTACCAATGGAACGAATGTGGGGATGAGGGAGAGGGAACAGCTCTAGGTTTTCAGCCTGTGCCATGGAATATACATTGGTGTTGTTACTGAAATGGGTTAGACCTGGAGAAGTTCCTGGTTCCTGAGGACCAAGTAAACCTAGAGGTGAGAGAGAGGGAGAAGATTCCACAAAGGAGATTGAGAGACACCAGAGATACAGAGAGATAGCCAGGGCACGTATGTCAGAAACACGAAGTGTTTCAAAGATCAAAGGTGGCTCATCTTTCCTTTCAGTGCCTGCCAAAGCCGTATTTTCTGACATGGCTAGTTTGAAATCATTGGCCTTATTCAATCATTCATTATAAAACTAATATTGGACTTGTCTAGCAACAATAAGCACAGCTCTCCACTATGATAACTTTTTAAAAGTCACTTAAAAATACAATGACTATGGTTGTATTCTTCAGATCACTTGAAGCGTTAAAGGTATCACAACAGCTGAAACTTGCTTGGAAACAGAATTGCTTTAAAAGAAAGACAATGAAGACATACTGTCATTTTCCACATTGAAAGAACTATGCACAAACACCTACATACCACATCACACTAAACAAAATACTAAGGTCTGCAAAGTTTACTGTGGGAGCTTTACACAAAGAGTAGGTCACATCACCAGTTGAAACAAATAAAATCCTGAATGTCCAAGCACCCTGGATTCTTCCTCGTTTACTTGGTCAAAATGGCAATCAGCCTTAACTAGATCAAAATTAGACTGCTATCTTTGTAGTGTGAAGAATTCCTTAACGTCGATGAAATACACTTGTTAGCAACCTGACAGGATAAACGGTACAAAAAACTTATTCAGCAGATTTGATTCTCATGCCAAGTTGCTGCAGAAAAAAAAAAAAAAACTATTATGCAGAAAGGCAAGCAATAGAGAACATGAAAGTGACTCAATATTAATCATACATTGACTCACTCAACATCACATAAGCCTCATTACCCTCCCCTCCATTTATTTCCTAAGTTTAGAATTGTATCGTAAATGACACCATTCAAAGAAATGGCTGCACCCTAAAGATCATTAAAATTTCTGTGCTGAATATAGTATTTTGGTGTTCTAAATGTCAGTCAAGCTAAGCTTTTGCTCATACTTAATAAAATTAATACCTCATTTCACTTTTGACTCTTTGAAGTTACCATTGTGTTTATTATCTATTCCGTATGTTCAAGGATAATTTTAGCCATTAAAAACCAGCTTCTTGGCTACCTTAAATTCTTTTTAAAACGTGATGGGGAGTAACTACGTAAGTAAAAAGTAAATACTTTTAATTAATAATCTAGTTCTTGGAAAATGATGGCATGTTCCGCTACCTGTTCATTCAGACTCAGTTCATGCCCACTTGGAATTCTGCCTACATGCTATGGAATCAGATGCTCCACTGATAAATTAAATGCAATCTGGCATATCATGTTCTCCCTGGTACACCAAATGGTCAGCTCCCATATGAAATTATGGAAACCTCCGATTTGCAATCTCCCTTCCTACTAGAAGTCCCCAAAGTTAACTTTCAACTTTTTTTTTTTTTTTTTTTTTTTTTTTTTTTGAGACAGAGTCTCACTATGTCACACCCGGTAGAGTGCCATGGGGTCACAGCAATCTCCAACTCTTTGTCTTTGGCTTGAGTTTCTCTTGTAATTCTCTTACCTCAGCCTCCCAAATACCTGGGACTACAGGTGCCCACCGCAGTGCCCGCCTGCTTTTTGTTGGAGTTGTCATTGTTGTTTAGCTGGCCGGGGCTGGATTCAAACCCGCCAGCCTCGCTGTATGTGGCTGGCGCCGTAACCACTGTGCTATGGGCGCCAAGCCAACTTTCAACTTATTATTATTCATTCCCAGTCATATGTCTAGAAAAATTCAAATGTGTCTTTTCCCACATGGTCTGATCATCAACCTTTTTCTCACATCATTCCTTTCACTAAAGCTGTACTTCAGCCTTTGATTATCTTTTACTTTAACTGATGTGGCCTTTTCTCTACAGCTGATACCAAATGGTCTTGAGACACATTATTTCAGCTTGTCATTCTGAACTTGTCGCTTAGCTTGTCATAGTACACATCTACTGTAAGTCAAACCCCCTCCTCACTAACTCCAACCCTCAATCTCCTTTAGGACTTGTGATGTTGACTTCCCCACTCAGTGAATCAACTCCAAATTTTTTTCCTCTATTTCTTTACCTGCTGCCTCTTTTCTTTCAAGAAAACCTGTCTGGCATGCCCTTCTTTACATTGGTATCAGTAAGGTTTCTATTTGGTCATATCCTTTTTTAAGCTGCTATGTAGTATCCTCTGACTACTTTTAAGATTATCAGAGCATTTACATCTTCCAATGATGTCCATCCACAGTGAGCATCAAAGTCAATTGTGGAGATATTTTTAAAGTACAGACACCCAGAATCCATGCCAAAAATTTGATTTCAATCAGCCTAGACTATGGCCTGGGTCTTCACACGTGCATCATCTTGTATTTATAGCATATGCAATAAATTTTAGTTACAGGTTCATGTGTAAAAATATTTCGGATTTTGTTAAAACGAAACTTTGAGGCCCAGTTTACCACTCCCCCTCCAACACTTTTTAAGCTCCTATTTTCGCTTTAAGGAAAAATTAATCCATCAATAAAATTCAAGTATTTGAATTTTCAAGTATTTCATATTCATATTCAAGTATTCTGAATTCAAAATATCATTTTGAAAGATGTAAACAGTGGTGCAGAAAAACACCACACTTTATTACAAAGTTAAGCTTTTGAAATTATAAATGGTAAACCTTAAAAATAAAAGAACAGCACGCATAGAAAACCACAAGCAGCCTTTCAATCATGAAGTCAAAGATAAGAGACAGAGCTTCGTTGGTTCTTTATTCTCTGAAACACTCTCTTTCCTTGGCTTGTATGATTTAAATTTACTAATTTTTCACCTTTGTCTCTTTATCTCTTCCTCTCTCTACTGTCTCTGTCCTTCTCTCTCCGTCTCTCCCCGTCCTTCTCTCTCTGACTCTAACTCTCGGCTATTCCCTGTCAGTCTCTTTACCAGCTCCTCATTTCTTGCCAATCCACTTAATATTTACAGATTACAGGGGCTTCTATTATAAACCTTTTTTAATCTTTAGCATATAGACCATTGACAATCTTGCTGAAATTACTATCTATATGCTGATGATGCCTACATCTGTATCTCACACCTCATCTCTTTCCAGAGCTCCAGGGAGAAATGATTCTTGCTTATCAGGGTACCTGAAACTCACCATTGTTGCAACTGAACAGATATTCTTCTCCCCACCAAAAAAAAAAAAAAAAAAAAAAAAAAAAAAAAAAAAAAGGGGGTGGCATATGACAAGCCAAAACACAAAAACAAAAAACCCCCCCCCCACGTGTGCACACAAAACAAATGTTTTCTTATTCCCAAT
>CAUYPK010072055.1:0-10981 GCA_963574355.1 Loris lydekkerianus | reverse complement strand
TGTGGATGTGGAGAAAAGGGAACACTTCTGCACTGCTAGTGGGAATGCAAGCTAATACATTCCTTTTGGAAAGAAGTTTGGAGAACACTCAGGGATCTAAAAGTAGACCTGCCATTTGATCCTGCAATTCCTCTACTAGGTATATATCCAAAAGACCAAAAATCACTCTGCAACAAACGTATTTGTACCAGATTGTTCATTGCAACTCAATTCATAATTGCCAAGTCATGGAAGAAGCCCAAGTGCCCATCGACCCATGAATGGATTAATAAATTTTGATATATGTATACCATGGAAGACTATGCAGCCTTAAAAAAAGATGGAGACTTTGCCTCTTTTACGTTTAAACGGATGGAGCTGGAAAATATTCTTCTTGGTAACGTATCTTAAGAATGGAAGAAAAAGTATCAAACGTACTCAATACTTTTATGAAACCAATTTATAATTACACTTTCTTATGAAAGATAGATTACAACTATAGCCCTGGATGAAGGATAGAAGTACAGGATGATGGGAGGGGTGGGGAGAGGTTCAATAGAGGGAGGGTAAACAGTGGGACCGTATCTATTAAGCATATTGTAAGGGTACAAGTCAAAACTACCAAGTATAGAAACTTGCGTTGGTGGTATAGTGGTTAGTATAGCTGCCTTCCAAGTATAGAACATAAATGTCTTAACACAATAATTAAGTAAATGAGGTAAAAGCTATGTTAATTGGTTTGATGTAACCATTTCAAATTATATAAAAATATAAACACATTGTACCCCACAAATGCATAAATGTATACATGATCTATGTGTATATGACTTAATAAAAGGAAAAAAAACACAACAAATAGAGTCTTCCATAGGTGAGGGTGGCTATCCCCAAATATGCCATGTTGACCTAAAGACTATCTTCGGCTGAAGGCAATTGAAAAGAAGCTGCTCTAAGGAAACTTTCCGGCCCTCTCCTTATTTGCCTAAAAGCAGGGCATAAATTTACAAAGGTGTCCCTCCTCCCTTCTCCAACAAGAAGGATGGAGATGACTTTAAACTTTTATGAGCCTGGAGATAGCTAGAGGTATTTACATAACAAACTTTACTAACTGGCCTTTATCTACCATTAGTTTCTCATATATTTACCTTCTCACAATTAGCCATCCCTAAAGACTCAAGCTCCTTTTCCTTTATCTTGTCACTTTTCTAAAACAAGTATTTGTTTTTGGTTGATGATGCTATAGTAAGCCAGAGTTCCAAACCATCTCTCTGACAGTTATGCTTTCCCTAAGTTTTTGCTCATGTACCTATGAAATATATATGTCAATAAACTTCAGGGTTTCTCTTGTTACTCTATTATAGTCACAAAGCCCAGCTGAAAATTTAGAAAGGTACAGGGATACTTTTTCCCCCTACAACAGTAGGGAGTGTACACAAAGCTGGAGGAAGCATGCTTTGAAGTTGCATAGATGGGGGTCATTTGGTGCTCTGCCACTCAATAACAGTGTTATTTTTGATCTAATACGTACCCACATAAGAGAAAAACTCAATTCAGTTCTAGTTGGGGGGAGGGGAAAGGAGGAATCAGGGAGAGGGGAGAAGGGAGAGGACTAAGGGTGCTCCCACTTAATGGGCACAACGTAAGGGTATCTGGCACACTTCCTGGGTGGGGGCACAGAAAATGCAAACATTGTACCCTAATTGTTTGCACTCTCACATTAATATGAAATTTTTAAAAAAGAAATAACAGTATCTTCTGTGGGAGGTAACTTTCACTTACAGAAAAATGGGCACTGATTAACCTCAATTATAGGATGTGTGTTTGTGTGTTAACTTGAAGTATAGGGGCAATAACCTCACAATAAGAACACAGGCTCAGGGCCTGTAGCTCAAGTGGCTAAAGCACCAGCCACATACACCAGAGCTGGCACGTTTGAATCTAGCCCAGGCCTGCCAAACAACATTGTTAATAACTACAACCAAAAAATAGCCAGGCATTGTGGCTGGTGCCTGTAGTCCCAGCTACTTGGGAGGCTGAGGCAAGAGACTCACTTAAGCCCAGGAGTTGGAGGTTGCTGTGAGCTGTAATGTCACAGCACTCTACCCAGGGTGATAGCTTGAGGCTCTAAATAAAGTAACATAACATAGTGGTTAATAATTTGTATTCACTTTTGTTTTTCACCTAGCTTTGAGAGATTCTTTCAGAAGATTGCTTATTTTGGGTTTTCTGGGTACAACTACTGCATATTCGTAAAAATGTGGCACGATTTATTTTAGCCTTCACATCACAACACCATCAGAAGCAGAACCCACAGAGTGCCTTGCTAAGTGCTAAGTGCCTTGCCCAAGGGCATATTCGTAAAGTCCTTGAGGCATCTGGAGCCAAGCCATTAATCCTGGACTCTTGAGGATGTCCTTTCTCCATTTGCCTTGGAAGGAGTTTGGGTATCACCAAAAGCCCGCTGCAACCCTATAGAGACTTTGTGAGAGGGATGGATATCTGGAAATAGTACTCTGTTTGCATTACAATGGATCTTCATCTATTATCTCATTTTCCAGTAGTAGCATTGCAGAATGAAGGGCTTTTCCTATCACAAAGATTGTAAATCAGTCTGAGGTAGCAACTATTGGATTTTTTTTAGCCCAGGTATATCAGGAGGTTGTGATTTTCTGTAATCTTGGTGATATCTTTTGAAGGAAAATATGAAAAAGCCAGGGAAATACTATGAGCTGAGTAAGAAGAGATTTCCGTGACAAGCTGCTATTGTTATTAGAGTATGTTCCATATTAAAAACTCTAAGCTGTGCATATTGGGAATAAGGATCATGGATCAACTTTAAAATCATATTTTATCCAATTTTAATTCCAAGCATGCACTGAATGGCTCCTCTGAACTTAGCATCGCAACTGTGGCCAGGGGAATATGAGAAGAATGGGCTCTAATCCCTGCCCTCAAGTTTCATAAATTGTTTCAGAGATAAAATTTACAAACTTAAATTACTTATAGAGCCTACATGGCAGAAGTTAATTAATTGCCAAAATTTATGTTCCAGAGAATAAGTATTACAAAAGATAAGGCAGAAAGAGGTGCCAAACCCTGTCAAAATATTGGGAAGTTTGTTTTAAGGGAAAGATGAGGAAGTTTTATACATGTTACACAAGGTATTCACCAGATATCAGATTTAATCTCAACAGGACCGAAGGACAGAACAGGTCAGGACTAGACATGGAAATGCATTTGTCTGCTGCAAGGCGGTGATGAAAACAAAGGAAATCGATTTGTAGAACGGTCTTCAAACAATGTACTCCACATACAGGAATTTTATTAATACTTGTTATTTCTATAAATATATACCTTGATATGTTATCTATGTTAGCAAAACATTAAAAATCAAGTTAAAATTAAAAACAAACTGTCAAATATGTTATATATCAAATGTCAACATATTAGAGCACAACTAGGCTTTAATTATGTTGGCAATGCAATTCATTTTCTGCAGATATTAAATTTAATATTTTCTTGCTTCTGGATATACATCTGGTTGTTTTGTATAGGAGTCATAGATTCATCCTTTTTTTCCTTCTACATGTGGGCATTTGTGTGTCCAGTCATGGAAACTAATATAAGCAAACACAATCACATATCCCACACTGGCAGTATTATGTTGTGAGCACTTATTATGCATCTTGGAATCGTTGAGTGATATGGTAAGGGATTCACTGCAAAACAAAATATCCAAATACAGTTTAAAAACAGGAAAAACAGTTTAAAATACAGAAGCCAACTGTTACTATTTTTTAACAATTTATATCTGAGAACCAAGATTATCTAAGTACTATTCAACTATAACAAAATGCAGAGGTAAATTAAATGCTATGCCTTATGGGCACCCCCCACCAAAATAAAACCAAAGAAGAAAACAAAAACAGACTCACCTGTCAAACATTATAGTTTCTTCAAGTTTTTCTTATTCTCATTAGTTTACTATTTAGATAGTACTTGTGGTAAAGTGAGGTTTAAATATAATACTGAACACAAGAGTATTTTCAAATATATATTGAGAATCTGCTGTAGATTTACCTGAATAAAACAGGTTTATTATTAAAGGGTATTTGAAAACTATTGATTCAGAGTCAGAAAAGCTGAGGGCTTAGGTCTGAACAATGGGATCTCCAGCCCTTAAGGAGATGTAAAGGGAAGGGCAGGTGTGAAGGATACATTCTAACCAAGAACAGAAGTTATCAGTCTTTAATTTCAGCAGGTGTGATACTCCACGATTACCCTTTTGATGAAGTACTAAGAGGGCTAGATTGAGTAGCCTTTCTTATTATCACTGATTACTTATCACTTAAGGTGAGTAATCCCTTCATAATTATTTGATAACTAATGCTTTACTGCAAAACAAAAGCCTTTCTCAAAATTAGCCTGTGTAGCCTCAATCTGGCTGTGGCCACAGGTACCAGAGTACATTTAAATGTGGATACTCTGGAGTTTACTACTTTCTGAGAATAAAAAGGCCTCAGAGAAGTGGGAAGGCCTCCACCATAAGTCCATGGAAGGAAGCACCATTGATCCAGAAAGGGTTTATTGGTGATTGATGATGCTAGAGTTAGGAAAACTGAAAACTTGGAAACTTAGAACTAGCCTCAGAGAGAACAAAGAATTCTAAGAAAATCTCTTTTCATTTTTGGTTACTCAGTGGAAGGAAATCTAAGATAAATAATGTTCCTTGGTGAGGTCCAACAGACACCACAGAGTAATATGTTCAGATGGACAGAATTTCAACCCTGAATGGCTCTTCTATATCAGTGGAGACTTGCTCAAAGAACTCTGTCTTGTCCAGAGGTACAAGAAAAGGCTGGATTGTCAAGGCCAGTCTCCCTACCACAGCTTATCAAGAACCAGCACTGGAGATGGAACAAGACAATTGGAAGGGAATCAGACCCTATCAACCACTCCTAGTAGTAAGCCTCATGAAGGCTTACCTGTACAAGGTCTAGTATTAAGTTCTGGGACTGCAGAGATGATGAAAACCCAGCCCTTGTTCTCCAACTGCTTACAAACATGAGGGGCTGAGATCAGTAAGAAAGGGCAATACATGAGTCATTACCAAAGTTTGGAGATACACAAAAATCAAGAACGTAAAATCCAAATGAACAGAAAAAAATCCAGGCAGTCAGAAACAAATGAACCTCCCCCACCCCCACCCCCGTCCCCCAGCAATACCGATGAGCTGAGTAAAACTTGGCACCGGTGAATCAGAAAGGCTTCTGCCAGCTATGCTCCTTGGAACTGAGATAACCATAACACTGTCTGTCTCAAAACTTTCATAGTGACTCATGTTTAGTGTGGTGGAAATTCAGATGCAGGTTAGCACAGGATGGGAGAGGAGCTGGGGGGAAGAGCTGGGGGAAGGACAGCCAGGCTAGGTTATATTAGATTGAATTAGGAGAGCTGAGATATAAATTAGCCAATGAAGAGCAGAATAGAAGGGAAGTTTCAGATGTGACAAATAGTGAAGGGAATGGCAGAAGGAGAAGGTAGATTAGAGCAATGGTTAGAGTGGAGAGAGAACTGGGAGATGAAGCCGAAGTAACAGAGACAGACAAGACCATGCCTACGCCTCGAGCAGTCTGTTTCCTGGTGGGGGAAACATGATGACAACCATTAAAACATATATTACAATACAGAACTGTATCTTTTCTTTTGCTGGAAACCATAATCAAATTCAAGAGAGTAAATGTAGAATTTAAGAGATAATTCCATCTGTATGCCTGCCTGTACGTGGATGGAATCACTAACACCACAAAACTCCTTGATGAACCACATACACTGAAAATGAGCAATGGGCAAGGCATTTTTTATTTTTTTGATGAGGAGGAAAAATGGATTGTTTTAAGTACGATAATAAATACTGAGAAACAATGGGATAGGAGAAGAGAAAATCAACTTTGGAAGAAAAGAAAAAAGTCTTCCCGGAAGAGGTGAGATCCAATTTTGTCTTTAGGAATGAAGAGATGTTTATTAAGAAGTCAAGAAGGGTCAAGGGCAGTCTGGCAACAGAGCACAGACTGCCTAAAGCCATGGAAATGGGAAGCTGAAGACTAAAGCTTAAACTGGGAATTTTTTCTAGGAGGAGGCCTGAAAAATGTATGTTTTCTGAAAGGGTGAATGATAAAGAGGGAAGATTTTATTTTGCCAGTCCTGGGAAGCCCCTGAAGGATTTTAAACCAGGAAAGGATAAGAAAGAGAATTTCAAAAAGAGCTTAATCAGTTCTTTATATTAAAGAAAGTTAATTAGGAAATGTGAGAAAATTGCCTCTCTAAATTTCTTAGCCTGTATGTAGTTGGTGTTTGAAAGTTTGTTGGAATGTTCTGGTATATATGGTCTCTCTTTGAAAAGACAAATGGAGTTTTCAAAGCCCACTGCACCTGGTTGGGTGAATTGCCTCATTTGTTAAAGGATGGCCCTGACCCAAGAAACTCAGGACAGTGAGGGAAATAAATGTAGAAAAGACAACGATGGGAAAAAATCGTAGATCATTGAGATGTACCCCTTCACACTTTCTTGATATTGCAATGTATATATCAGATACATGTATCTGCTACCATATCATTTACTTAATTATTTTATTTAAAAAAATTTCTGTGTGAGTCTTCCTATATAATTTTTGACGCAGATTACGTTTTCTCATAAGCACAGATTTCTGTAAGAACAAATTTTGTAAGAATGGCCCATAACCAAGGGGGAAAAATTATATACATGAGCAAAAACACAGATCCCCAGTTATTTCACAAAGACAAAAATTTAGAGTGAGTTGAAACATGCGAAGATATTAAACATAACACAAAGGACCTCTAAAGCTTTGCTTGTAGCAAGAGGCTAAAGCCCATTCCCTGGGTGCTGATGTAATTTTAACAGGTGCTAGAAGGAAGAGAAGCATTTCTAGCTTACATTTCTGTGGAGTTCTTTAGCAACTAAACTCCCTTTTAAGCAGATAAGAGCCGAAGAAAAATACATGTGAAATGCAATGACTACTCAAGACAGATGTGGAAGTAAGAAGTGGGTGCTTATCTGTTTAAATAAATTTAAATCCTCAATCCATATAAATTCTATTCCAGGGTACTGAATGAACGTGCAAATGTAAGCTCAGACTCCCAAACTAAAATCTTCAAGGATTCTTGGCAATCAGAAGAGTAAAGATAGGTAAAAGTGAACTCCTGCATCTGAAATCGGATAGGAAAGTTAAATCTCAAGCATTCTAGATCTTCACTCATGCGCATTTTCCTTGGGTGAAAATTGACAACTTGTTGTACAGATGACCAATTCTCTGAGTGGTTAAACCATAGACTAAGAACACGGAAAGAGGCCAGACTTATAAACACTGCATTGGCAAGAAGAGACAGACTGAGTGGTGCCTTACACCCATTCCTTTATACAATAAACCACATACTTTCTTTTGTAGGTGAAGACAACCTAACACCCTCTTTAAGAACTGCCCTGTGGGCAGCAAAGCCAGAGTCTCCTCCTGTGGTTGGGTGGGGAAGACATTCTGTAAAGTCTGACATGGAAAAGAGGAAGGATCTTGCGGCCATGTGGTAGCAAACTTCCAAAAAACTATTAGAATGCACTAGTGATTTCAAGGGACAGGGGATTAAAACATACCCCAGTATTTGTCTAGTAAAACATTTAATATGGTTATATTTTTTCATTTAAGGGAGTAGAATATGAACATTTAGTTCATTTGTGGAATGAAATTTCAACTTTCAGAAGAGGTCATTTGATATTCTTTGGATTACAGAGGGCTGAGTTAATTATGAAAACATTCAGAAAGGGAGATTGTGTGTCTTTTGTATTTTTATACAACAATAAATCATCTCTTGTTCCTTTCCTTTCACTGGCCATTCTCCTTCACTTTTATATATGTGGGTCACTATCAAAGTATTGAGACAGATTGTGTTATGGTCACTCATTTCACTTCCAAAAAACACAGTCAACAGTGTACTTTCTGATTTACCTGTGCACATTTCAGCTCGCTTGTATCTCTGTTGCTGGGAGGGCTTCATTTGTTTCCATCCACCTGGGTTTTACGCTTATTGATTTTTGTGTATCTCCAAAGTTTTATAATGACCCATACTGTTCCTTTTGTGGTCGGCACAATGCTAGGTGCAAACATAAGCTTTCTTGCACCGGGTGCTCACATTCTGGTGGGAGAATCCCAGAGGTAAACTAATAATCATCCCATGATGTTATAATGGCTAGATGAAAAACAACTCCAGAGAAGTGCTGAAAGTGTGGGGAGGAGGCCTGGAAAAGCCTCGTTGACCTCATGACATTTCTAAGTGTTTGCCTACTGGAAAAGAGAAATGAGATGCTTCAAACAGAAAACCCTCCATGTACCAAGAAAGACTGGGTGAGGGTCTTTGGGAAGAGGCCAGGATGTTTAAGAAGGCTGCAAAGTTTGATGGAAAGTCAGCCCAGAGAGACAGGGAAATGGCTTGACTATTAGAGGAAGACATCTGTTGGGAAGGGAACTCATCAGGAAAAATTTAGAAGAGGGCAGTAAGTTACTTATGCCTCATGTTCCATTATTGGAATTGCAGTGATGTGGGAGTTATTTATTTCTACTGCTCAAAGTGATCATCAAGGTCTAATTTTTCACATATGCCTGCCTCCTGAGACTGCATGTTAACATGGGATGCACAAAGGTCATCACTGCTGTAGATATTAGTGTGCTTGGAGCTTGTCAATAAGTCATGCAAAAAATTCAAAAATTTCAACCACAGGCACAAACTGGTTAAGCTTATCTGCTCTCTTTGGACACCAAAATCTTACTCTTTCATCAGTTCATTTTCACAATGATAGGCAACAGTGTCTGAAATATTTCTCTTTCTGCCTCCTTCCCTCCCTTTTTCTCTCTTCTTTCCTTCTCTATGTCTCCTTCCTTCTTTCCTTTCTACCATCTATTAGAAATTTGTAAATAAAAACATTAGTAGGAATAGCTAAACCAGTACAGTGGATGAAACACTTTCATGCAGAGTAAGTTAAACATGTAGTCTTTTTACTCAATGGACTATACATTTTTTTTTTTTTTCCTTCATTTATGTACTGAACAGGTACTTAGTGAACACCAACTTACTTGCGGCCCTATATGAGCCCTTAGGAATACAGTAGTCAATGACACTATCAGCATCTTTGACTCATACTCTTTTGTCCTATGAGGAGGAGGTGGGAAACAAGTAAGTACACAAATAAATGAATAATTTCAGAGGCTGAGACATGTAAAGGTGACAAAATCAATAATGGCTTGGTCATTTTCTGGTTTGTCATCAGTCCCCCTTAGAGCCTATGTTCTGTTACATCCTAAGTGTGCGGTGTGGGGGGAATGCTGGCACCAGGCAGACTACATTTCCTCACTCTTTACGTTAGGCTTCCTGTGGGCTCCACCAGGACTTCATTTTTTAAATTTTTATTTTTATTTTACCAGGACTTCATTTTTTAAATTTTTATTTTTATTTTTCCAGGACAGAGTCATACTCTGTCATTCTGGGTAGTGTGCTGTGGTGTAAGCCTAGCTCACTGCAAACTCAACTCCTAGGCTCAAGGGATCCTCTTGACTCACCTCCCCAGTAGCTGAGATTACAGGTCCCCATCACCAAGCCTGGCTACTTTTTCTATTTTTAGTAGAGTACTGGGACTATCGGTGTGAGCCACAGTGCCTGGCCTCTGCCAGGAGTTCAGAGACAGGAGGATGATCTTATAGTCCCTCTCAGCAGCAGCTATAGACTCCAGTATCCATCACCCATTCCTGTTACCTGTGCTGTGTTCTTTTATGTGATGGTCAGTCAGGTGCAGCCACCATAGGAGATAGAGGAAGAAAGTTTATTTTACTCACAGGGGCTAGAGACAGGAGGTACTGCTTGCCACACAGGGCCACATGGGGAAGACATGGAGTGGTCAGGAGGCAGAAAGCTGAAGTGAGAGGAAATTCTAGGACAGGGCAGGCAGAACCCTTGAGGACTGGCTACTTTGAGTAATATAGGCAAGCTGTGTAGTATGGGGTGGTCCCTAGCGTTTTGGTTCCTGGCTCTGGGGGTAATTAAGGCAGAAAAATTTTTCCTCCTGGACTGTAGGGCCCAGATAGTGGAGGGTGGCAATAGATGGTTAGTTTGCATATTACAGCAAGAATTAGGAGCCCAGGGATGGACAGCCTCTCACAGCCAAAATGGGGTTTTAAAATACCAAAGCCTCATAATATATAGAAAATTTAAAAATATAAGCATTATACAACCTCACTGTTAAGTCCTGTCCTGTCCCATGCCCCACCAGTCTGTGGCCCCCACCCCTCAGGCTGTTGTGATGGATAAGACCTCTTCCATGCAATCTTGGCTTCTGATGCCACCTAGTCCCTCACTTGTCCTCCAAGTCCTTTGGGTGGCAGCTGCTTCTCACAGTTACTAATAACTTAGTTACTAAATGACTTCATTTTTTTTCTTGCCTCAGTATTTCTAACACTTGAAATCAATTTCCTATATCCAACTCCCTGGGTTTGAAATAGGCAATTTCTGTCATTGGTGCTGTTGATACAGAACAGGACAGAGGATGCTGCTTCCCGTTGGCCGGTCAGGAAAGGCATCTCTGAAGAGATTACAATGTAGGTGGAAATGGGAAACGTGTCACGAGATCGGCCCTGAGTGTGCATCCTGGGGGCTGTGGGCACTCCTGGCAGAGGATTCTGAGTGTCATCAGGAGGGAGCACTTTTGGACAACTTTAGAACTGACAGGGCAGAACTCCGATATTCACCTTCAAATCAACCCTCATTAAGAATTACCTTCAGTTTCTTTCTTTTTTTTTTTTTTTTTTTATTTATTTATTATTTTTTTTTTTTTTGATTCTTTTTTTTTTTTTATTATTTTTTTTTTTTTATTGTGGAGAAGGGGCAGGGAAAGAAGGCGGGGGAAGAGGTGAGTGACAGGGTCGGGCCAGTGGCATGGTACCAC
>CAUYPK010072051.1:0-38875 GCA_963574355.1 Loris lydekkerianus | reverse complement strand
TTTTTCTTTTATTTATTCATTTTTTGTTTTTGCTGAAGAATTTTAAAACAATCACAGATACCGTGTCATCTGACCCTTTATATATTTAAGTAGCTAGGTCTAAAACCTGTAGACCTTCAAGAGCTAAATTAAATATTTAGTGTTTGCCACACATTTTGGGCAAAATACACGATTTTAAGAGGGACTTTACATAAAAAATGCCATAAGTGTAACCGGGTTTATTATACCCTCAATGAATCCCCAACAATAAAAAATAAAGAAAAAAAAAAAAAAAAAGACTTCTTCCTATTGTTCTCTCTTTAATATATTTTTCTTTTGTCTTCTAAATTTTGCTACCAATATCATCTACTAATATTTTATTTATTTTTTGTTTTAATTTTTTATTTTAATTCTTTATTTTTTTTTTCTTTGTATGTTTTCCATTTCTATGATTAGACTTTTTTTCTGTTTTTTAAAGTTACTGTCTTAGATTCCCCACATCTGGCTAGTTCAGGATTGGTCATGGTTAATTGGCATCTCACATTATCTTCTTGGACTGCTTCATGTACATTATACATGCTACTTTTTGATTATTGCCAAATGGGGGGAAATATTTTAAATAAACCCATCAAACAATCAAAACATTTTAACCTCAAACATTGGTGCAAAAGAAAGAGATGAAGGGTAAAATACGGGATAATCTGATAACTTGGGTCTGTCTGACTGCCAATGATAGCCAAACTGGAACAAAAAGTTAGTCTGGGAGAGTTTTGGGGAATCTGCCTTGTCTGAACAGTTCCTGGGGGAAAGAATGGAGGCCACTGCATCTAAGTAAGCCACCATGTGTGTTCACCAAGTTCATTCACTACTAATGACTTTTTCCCAAATTTTAACTTTTGTATTTCATGTGAGACTCTTTGGTTAACAAATAGCAAGGAAAAAAATAATAGGATTTTGGAAAACATTTACCCATTATCTTAATGAGTGGTAGTAGTATCACACTTACCAAAATTAGACAGTATAGCCATATGCCGAATTTTCAGTTTTCTTTCAACATAATCAGGTCATGATTAAGACATTTTTGAAGGTTATGTGTCTAAGAAGAAAACAAATGAGCACAGTTTCGGTGCACTTAATATAGCAGCATGTTTTTAGCATTATTTGGAAAGTAGGGAACATATAATAAAAGAATTTCCACTTCAAAAAAGAGAAAGAAAGGAATTCAGTGATGGAAGATCAGACTTAGAATACCATAGTTTCCAGAGAATAGAGTATCACTTGTGATCATGAGTTTGAGATGATGAGCCTGGACAACATAGCAAGACCCCATCTTTAAAGGCCAGGAAAAAAGGAAGTTTGTATATGAGAGAAAAAATGAAACAGATCATTACTAGGAAAAAATGAAAAAGTATATTACACATGCTTACTCTACTTTTTATTAGTTTTTTATTTCTCTGAAATTTGAAAAACTATGTACAGGATGTGCAGAAAGTTTAAAAGTAGACTACTATTTTAAAATTGCATGTGAACTTTATGGACACCATGTATGTGTATATGTCTGTGTGTGTGTGTGTGTGTGTGTGTGTGTGTGTAGAGAGAGTGAGAGAGTGAGATATATGTATGATAATGTATACTATCAATACTATCAAGACAGATCTCTAAATGCATTTGGGAAATAACATGGTGCAGCTGTCATCAGTATAGTTTACTGTATATTTTAACACGGTGCAGCCGTCATCAGTATAGTTTACTGTATATTTACAGCTCTGTTTTTGCAAGCTAACAGGAAAATTGAACTGCTCTCAGTGCTCTTAAAAATTAGTGGTGGCTGTGGGATTCGGTCAATCTAATGTAAGCAAAATGTGCTTCTTACACACAGAATCTTGGAGGCCCAGAGCGCCCCTTTACCATACTCTTTCCACTGCTGTGATAATGCAGAACATTTGTCACACTAGTTAGAGTCTCTCTGTAAGCCCATAGAGGACGTATAGACTAAGTAAGAGATAAACTTATTTTGTGCTGTGTTACGGAGATTCGGCGGTTGCTTCCTCCTACATAAAACTTAGTCCATTGACATGAATACAGTCGTAAAGGACATGGCCTCTGGAACAAGGTAAATGTGAATTTAAACTCTTTTCCACCTTTTTTATTTGTGTGGCTACAGGGTATTGTGTACGCTTTCTGAGTCTCTCTTTTTAATCCTCTGATTATTAGTGATAATGCACACAAAATATCGAATATGGGTATTCAATAAATTGTACATGTTATTTGTATAAAATGGTCAACAATACAATCATTTATCTTTTCATTCAATGACACGGTCTAGTGTGTGGGAGCAAAAGATTTTCCAGGAGTGAGAACACAAACTTGCATAAAAACTCATAAATCCTCTGGAAATCTGAAGTAGATCTAAGGGGGGGAAAAAAAGGTGTATTGTTCCCCTGAAGAATTGGTTTACTAAAAACAAAGATTAGCATTCTCTTCATTTATATTCGCTTCTCAAGCAAAGCATGGAGATTAAATGAAACAAAATGCAATAACTGTTTTCTCTGCCAGAGTTGGTACCAGTGTCCGTGGTGAGCGACGCTTCATGAATAATACATTAGATCATTAGCATATCAAAGCGGCCTTCCTGTCGCTGTATTTCACCACATGGATCAAGTCTTTGATTAGAACTAAGCGACATTCGGGCATGCTGTTCCTTCACAAAGGATTAGCTAATGTAGAGAACCTAATCTCCTATCATTTGGGACATTTGGTATTAATTCAAATACTTAGAAAACAAGTCGGTGAGTGAAAGCTATCCAAGAAAGGCTCAGCTCCGACCTGTTTCTCTCATCCTTAAAATGACTGAGTTTTAGGATGACCCACTTTAGATGAGGAATTTTTATTGTATTTTATTTATTTATTTTATTTTTTATTTTTTTGGTCACAAACAATTTCATGGTTAGATACACTTTTTGTTTAAAATTACATGAAAAAATAAAGAGGGAAATGCAGATTCCATGTGGAAACTTCTGCCAACAGAAGAACCCTGGGACCATCAGCCTGATTCACAGTTTCCTGGGGAGTCTCATTTGTTTTTTATTCAGCAGAGCGCTGCGTTCCAGCGCATCAGAGAACAGGCAGGTGCATAGGAAACTGTACCTGCCCTCAGTGACCTCCTATTCCCTGAGGAGCGACAGTCAAATAAATCATTATGACTTACGTTAGGCATGCAGAATGGAAGCAGTTAGTGGTCGGCATGGGCATTCAGGGAGAAGTAGCAGATGGGATTGTGTGAAGACGGCTTCACATGGAATTTAGGGGTGAGCCTGGATCTTACATTTAGGCAAACAAAAATGAGGGCGGGAAAGAAGACAGAAAAGAAGAAGCAGACTGGAAGGCATTTTGTCATCAAAGCAGCAGCAAATGAAATGTAAGCCTGGGTGAGGAAGAAAACTGTTCGATAAAAACTGAAAAATGTTTATTTTAGTCAGGAAGCCAGGTGAGATTAGAGAAAACAAAACGTCCAGTTTGAGGGCAGGACAAGAATCATTTTAGTTGCAATATCAAACGTAGAACTTTTCTGTTGCAGTGAAGTAGCAATACAACTACTAGTAATAATAATAAAGGGCTTATGATGCCCTAACTTAGAAATGTGTAGCAGCTGTTTTTAGTGCTGGCTTTACCTTCCACTGAGCTATACTGGGCTGTTCTTTGAGAGCTGAGACACACCCTGACAGTTTCTTCATTTGGCATGTAATACACATCTTGTATCTTTCAGTCTATTCCCTGAAATACTCTCTGGGCCCTACTGGAAGGCAATTTAGATAACTTGGGTCCAAAACGGAGTAGAGAAGTTCCCAGGTTCCCATTCCGCAGAACAGTTCTGGGAGACACTCTGTAAGTTTAGCAGAGGCGTTATAGGGTTCAAGCCCCGTTGCTGAGGGCAGGCTCAGCTGATCCTTTCCTGTCCCTCACTTGCTCATCCTGGTTGTGTGTGTGTGTGTGTGGAGGGGGGGGGGGTATACTGTACATCATCTCTCAATTACAATTCCTGCATCTTCTTCCTGTTTGAAGACATATTTTTCTTGGTGGGGAGAGGTTAAAACCTAAATTAAGCCGTCATTCTCTTCCAGTTTACACAGGGAGAAAACAAGTTTCAGATACATTAAGTGAGTCACCAAAATGTGCTCATTTGGAAAGAGGCGAACAATATATTCTTTATTAATACCACAACCATAGCCCTGGAAGACCAGTGAGAGGCGTGGGAAAATAAAAGCAGGATATAAAAAAGCAGAAACCTCTGTTCCTCTTGGCAGCTCAAGGTGAGCAACAGAGTCGTGACTCCTTGAAGGAACAGGGCTGCCTTGGACAGGTGTGTGCAAACTGCGACACACACGGCTGTGGTTTGCAAGTGCTCGTGCGCAAACGAGATCTCAGCAGAAGAGATTCCCTCTGAGCTTCTATGTGGCCAATGAGGTGTCCCAGAACTAAGACTGGAACCCAAATATTGTTGACACTAATCTAAGCTTTAAATGAATCAGCATACTGATTTGTTTACTGAAAAGATTGTGACTTAATCTGTTCCAGGACTCTTTAAACTCCCATCTTTGCAACTCTCTAGCCTCCCCTCACAGATTACACCTGCGGTGCATCTTACAAGGGTACATGTGAAACTTAGTAAATGTAGAGTATAAATGTCTTAACACAATAACTAAGAAAATGCCAGGAAGGCTATGGTAACCAGTGTGATGAAAATGTGTCAAATGGTCTATAAAACCAGTGCACGGTGCCCCATGATCTCATTAATGTACACAGCTATGATTTAATAATAATAAAAAAAAAGAAAAGAAAAGAATTAAACATAGTATTTAAAAAAAAATATATGAAAGGTAGTTATTTTGGAAAATATACTCATTCTCCAATATATAAGATGTTCAAAAAGGCTTTAACAGATCATAGTGCAGGTATTGCGATCCCGGGATATGAATGCCCCATTACATGGACATTCGTGGACAAGGATTCTGTGGGCACATAGACATACAGATATGGTGCTCTGTAAGGTTTCTTCTTAGTTACCATTGCACCTTAAAAAAATGAACAAAATTATGTTTATTGTAGCAATTATGCAGTAAAAAGGCAATCTAAGGTCTCTGATTTACAAAGTCCTTTAATTACTTTATGAAACACTATGTAAGGGAAGCTTCTGAAACTCATGGTTCTTGTTCATTTAATTACAGTTCTGTTAATTTAATTACCCCAGTAGGGGATGTGTTACTTGGTGGTTGATATTTCCTTCACACCATGAGATACACATTCACAGTGCTCATCTCTATTAACTTAATTAAGAGATTACAATTAGAAAAAGAGCTATGCATTGAACATTTATTTGAACACACACAGGCAGTAATGAGAGAGCAAACATGTCTGATGAGAACCCATTGTCTATGGAAACCTTTCCGGATAAAGGAATCAGCAGCTGGTATTTTAATTACTGTTTCAAAACTCTTATCTGTCTTTGGCATTCTGTGCTCATAAGCACAAATCAATGCATAAAATATTGATAAATATCTACGCATGAATATATTGTATTGCTTTAAAAATTTTGAAAAGATATATATACACACGCAAATAAGAAAACTTTGTGCATTCTTTGCTCTTAGAGGAAGTTGTTGAGGCTATGTTTGACAAACGGTGAATGTTATCTGCCTAATTCTAGTGTGTCATGATTTATTTTTACTGTTTTTTTGTGGGGAAAAAAGATCTACCCTGTTTCCCCGAAAATAAGACAGTGTCTTATATTAAGTTTTGCTCCCAAAAATGTGCTAGGTCTTATTTTCAGGGGACGTCTTATCTTTCCTGTAAGTAGGTCTTATTTTCAAAGGATGTCTTATTTTCGGGGAAACAGGGTAGTGTGTTCTTTTTAATGAGAAAATGTATTGTATATTCTTTAAAGCAACCACTGTGAAATATATTCCTGAAAGCAAATTTATAATAACATCCTGATGTTACCCTTAAATGTTCATGTTAAACAATTTTGTCAAATCAGAAGGGGGAAAGACATGTATTTTTATGACAACATTTGAATAAAATAAATTCATAATAGAGGATAGAGTTAACTTAACATTTAAAGAGAAGATTAATTTGAATAGGAAAGTAAAATGCAAGATAATGTGACAGGCGGAGCCCACTATAGTGTGATGGCCATGTACTCCAGCAGAGCAAACTGGAGATAGAATGGTCCACTAAGCAACGTGGCTTGAGGGAGCCATGACACTATCTTGCAGTATCTCCAGGTTTGCCCTCCTGTAAACTATGTTGTGAAATGCCTTTTTCTCCCTCCCTTTTTCCCTAATTATTATCTATTTTCAAGAGTCCATTCAGAAACCATCCCTTCCAGAAATTTCCTCCTGATTCCTTATAACAAATTGTCTGATCTTGGTCCCTTTTGCAACCTTGCCAGTCTCTCGCCATAGTCTTAGAGTTTTAAATGAAATTTGTTTAACGTGGTTTCTGTTTTTCTGTATTTTAAGTTTCTATTAGGTAAGTTTGGATATTTTATAAGCATTTTATACAGTCAGCCAAATAAGCTATGCTGATTCTCAGAAATATAAAAGGAAAATCTTACTTTGTAATAAGATACAAAGCATTGTATGCGAGGAAATTAGTCCAAATTGGTGTTTATAAGAAATGGACCACCTTCAATCTTCTAGTTTCTACTCAAATGTTTTCAGTATCGGGGAACTTATTTTTGAAGACTGTGGCAGTTTCGAGGAGTACTATGAGAGATGTTATAGAATGTCCCACAATTGGCGCTTGTTTGACATTTTTCTTATGATTATGAAGGGACTATGTAATATCAGAAACCTATATTAATAAAGTGCCATTGTCATCACATCATATCAAGGATCCATTCTACCTACTGTGACATACTATTGTTGATATTGACTTTGATCAATGTAACACTGTCCTTTTCCCCCTATCACAGGGGGCGACTAGCCTGATTTTGTTTATTTTTGACTCCTTTTGATAATAGCCTTAATTATATCTTGTATAGGCCAAATCACCTAGATTTGGTCTCCTGCCCTCTCATGGTCAGATTAATCAGAGTAGTCCATAGAGTGACACACTCCTGTTAAAATTCGTATTCATTCAAGAATCTTTCAGGCTAAGGGTGAATTTTTGCAAAAGCCCCTGCATTTTCTGCTGTGAATCATACCAGTGAAGGCCCTAACTGTTCCTTGTCTAGCCATCCCTCAGAGTTTTCTTTGTAGCATACAAAGGGCCAGCTAGCAAATGGCTCACTACAAAAGCATAGGACTTCCCAAGCTCCTAATTCTGCATGTGTGATGTAAAGTTGCGATTTGTGTAGCAGTCGCCTGTACTTCCGTGCCTAGGACTCTCAGGAATTGGATGGGGATGTGTGAAGAGTGGTCTCTAGTTGAAGCCCATAGTGTTTGTTGTGTCTTAATTAATACAACCTTTATTTCTGAACCAGGAATATTGAGTTCTTTGCCGGTATTCACAAAAGAGTAACAGTCTAGTCTCCAGACTTCGGTAAGCCAGGGTCTTCAATACTTTGCATTCTGAGAGATTGTATTTGATCAGGGAGAGATGGGAGCTGTTTTACATAATAATAGTACCATACCTCGTAATAAAATAGAGTATATAATATTGGGAGGGCTTTTAAGACATTTGAATCATGGGATAACCTTGTTTGAGCAGGTGATATTTGGGTTGAGATTTAAATTTAAGATGGGTATGAGTCCCTTGAGCCACATTCTGAGGGAGCAGCATTGGAGGAAAAAGAAGAGTATTGGTAATGGCTGAAGGCAGGAATGGGCCTGGAGGCTTTGCAGAATAAGGAGAAGGCAGAGTCACACAGTCAGAGCCAATAAAGAGGGGACTAATGTTATCTTTTTTTTTTTTTTTTTTTTTTAAAAAGAACACTTGTTATTTTGTAGGACATGAATAACCCTTGGGTTAGAAAGAGGCTCCGGTGGGACACTTGATTGGACATGTTATGCTCATGTTATAGTAAAAAGTGAAGCTTGGAATAAAACTTATTTTTGTGGTAGAGCTGAGAGCATTTGTCAATTAACTTAATGTGGTGTGAAAAAAAGAGAAAAATTAGTGGTTAGCCCAGAATGATTGGCCTTACTGCTTGGTTGAATATTTATATTGCTTATAAATGAGCAAGACCAGAAAAGCAAGAAATTTGAAGATTGAGATCAAAAAGATTTTTGTTTTTAATTAGTTTAGGACCTTCTTAGAATAAATCTACCATGTAGCAAGTTAGTCAATATGTAATAAAAGTACAAATGATGTGTGGTGCCTATGGCTTAGTGGGTAGGACGCCAGCCCCATATACCGAGGGTGGTGGGTTCGAACCTGGCCCTGGCCAAAACTGCAACAAAAAATAGCTGGGCATTGTGGCAGGCACCTGTAGTCCCAGCTACTCAGGAGGCTGCAGCAAGAGAATCACCTAAGCCCAGGAGTTGAAGGTTTCTGTGAGCTGTGATACCATGGCACTCTACTGAGGGTGATAGAGTGAGACTCTGTCTCAAAAAAAAAAAAAAAAAAAAAAGTAAAAATGAAATCAAAATATATATGAGTTTGCAATTAATCTGTCTTTTCCTATAACTATTAAAATATTTTTCCCAAATCTTTTAATATTATTTGCCTTATAACCTTATATATTCTTTTTTAATATTTATACAATATAAAGAAATACTGAGATTTTTTATTCTATTTGTTCTCATAAAATGTTGAGAACTGAAACTTTTTTTTTTGTTTAGAGACAGAATCTCACTCTATCACCCTCGGTAGAGTGCTGTGGCATCACACAGCTCACAGCAACCTCCAACTCCTGGGCTTAGGCGATTCTCTTGCCTCAGCCTCCTGAGTAGCTGGGACTATAGGCACCCACCACAATGGCTGGCTATTTTTTTGTTGCAGTTTGGCCGGGGACAGGTTTGAACCCACCACCCTTGGTATATGGGGCCAGCACCCTACCCACTGAACCACAGGCACCACCCGAGAACTGAACCTTTTTTTAGGATACTATTGCATCTTCTTAGAATTTACCAAGAGAGATACACTGAAAATTCATTAATGGGATTAAGTACTCCCATCCACATAAGAATTTGTGCTGTGATTTATGATTACATGGCACAGAGCATGCTGCCCACTCTGCTCTGCTTACCATCACTGCCTCATTCACTCTTCCTTGAATGCCCAAGGAAATCCAAATCATGTTCCATTTTATGCTGAAGAGCACCACCGTGTACCAGTCCACAGCCTCATCCACACCTGTGACTGTATTTCCCCAACAAAAAGTCATTCTAAATTTCATAGACACTCTGGAGACTATGTTTCAATCAATGGCATCTTCATTTCAATTTTATAGTTATACACAGAAGATAGCAGATTTGTCACATTAATTTTGTATCAACCAACCATTGTAAAACACTATCCCAGAGAGTACGGAAGGAATTTCCAGGATTATTGTCTGCCTTCCACCTAATAATTCTTTGAAATGTGTTTAGTTAGCCTCATTCCAGTAATGGAGAAACCCGGGATGGTCTGCTAGTGGCCACATTTGGCATTGTGTTCTGCGTCTTCAAACCCTCTGCTCTGTGCATACAACTTGCGCTGTGCAGAGTACAGACGGATGCATAAATAATTACAGTGACAGAGCCTGCTTTAGACTCTAAATGGAAGTTTCCCTTAAGTATCATTGGCACCTTCGATTTTCCTGCTTTTGTATAACCACAACTCACCACTATCAATAAGTGAGACTATGGCTTTATAACACATATTATTTTGCCTACTGCCTACAGTGATGAAGACCGCATCATTTCCAAGTCTCTTCTTTCATGTAGGAGTTGATGAGTCTTTGAAATTCACAGGGAAGGTGGAACATGCATTGTCATCACAGTATGGTTCAGATTTATGCTGAAAGGACAAAAACATTTCATTGCATTTCACAAGTTGTTCTTTTGTTGTAGAAATCATTTAGGTTTGGTACCATCACTTGTACTCTTTAATCCCATAAACAGCATTTTACCATATTGCTTTTATTCTTCTGTTGAGTCATTGTTTTAACTTGCACAGTTTTTCCCATCATTTGATGCTGAACATGCTGCAGGTCACGGGTAATGGCATTTTTACATTGACATTAACGATTAAGAACAGGTGCCATATGTCACCTGTCATTAGGAACCTTTATACTATTTAATGTACCAAACACATACCCTACTTCATGCCACTGAACCAACTGAAAAAAAAATTTTAGTGCCTTAATAAACACAGTTTTGTTGGACTCATATATGCTTTGGATATAAAGGCAATTTGGTACATCACAGATATTTCCCTAAAATAACATCTGTGATTGAAAATGATTAGTTTTTTCCTTTTAAAATTGTCTAAATAAACTTTATTGGGAGCAAGTGAATAAAAATATTTAAAGCGTTATGTGGCATTATTATACCAGATAATTGTTTGGATGCTAACATCTTGTTGCAATATTAAATGCCAGAGGTATAGTGGGCTCACTAAATATAAATAAAAGAGCTGACTTCAGCTAACGACTCACTTTTAAGCATAGCTCTTTGACAGGTTTTATTGGTAATTGAAAAAAATGGCAAAGCAATTTTATGACTGTGCTTGGAGAAAAGAGCCCAGTCCATAACGTAAAATCAGCCAACAAAGCATTTTTGCTATGATTACTCCAAACCCCAAAGCAATAGGCTAATGCCTTTTTAAAAGTTTCTTTGTTATTTATTTATTTTTAAACTTCATTGGAAAACATCCCAGTCATCACAGTCCATAGAAAGGAAGATACTGGTAACACATCCATAATGAATCATTTAAACAGCTTAAAAAACAAAACAAACAAACAAAAAAAACAATCCAGGGTACACTCCAGTATTTAACCTAAATACTTTAAACACATACCCAGTATCTGGTTTATTTTTGCAGGAACATGAGAGGTAGGGGGAGATAAAAAAAAAAAAAAAAAAAAAAAAAAAAAGCAAAAAAGAGAATTTAGAGGATCAGAAAAATTAGTTGTGTCATATTTTTCCAAGTATAATTGAAATCTTGTGACTAGAGGTTACTATGTTGGATTAAAATAAAATATTTGGGAACGAAAGAAAAAAAAAATGAGAAACATGTATGTATTCTGCTTGTAACTGATCAATTATCCGTATTACTTTAATATTCGTTCACTCTGTGATCTTATTTTTTTAAACTTAAAGGCAAAACATTTAGGCCTTACAGGTATACAGGTATAGACGGAATACTTTTCAAAAATCTAAGCACTCCTAAGTTTTACTTCCTCCGACCCTTGCTTTAATGTAATTTCACATGGTTTATAGAGCCTCAGTAATGATACGCACCCCCAAATTCACGGAATGTTCACAAATGCCTACCCTCGTTCTCCCTGCCTCTTTCCAGTCTCTCTTCCGCTCCTATTCTCATCACGACCTTTCCCCCCACCTGCTCTTTGTCCCAATGTCATAATCTTTCTCACGTAAAATGATCTTCATTTTCGTGATACCATTTATCTCAACTCATTCTTCTCACGAGTCATCTGTCATTTCCTGTCCACCAACTCTTCCCTCCCTGCTATTTTCATGTCTTCTTTTTTCCCAGATTCCCACATCTTAGTATGCCTCTGTGTGGCAATGATTTTTAAAATGAAGTATCATTCCAAAGGCAGTAATAGGAAACTTTGAATTGTTTTAGTTATCTTATTATTTCTGCAGTAGGGGGTAGTGTTCATTGAATTACAAAATTCAGTGATATTTTGAGACCATCAATTTTTTTTTTTTTGTCAATTAGTGTCTTGACTAATTAGGAAACAGTGAGACAAATGTTCCTCGGGTCTTGCCTCTAGCTGGACTTGGCCCCTGGGCTGGGCTTGTGCCCAGGTGTGTTCCACAGGAGTTACGCTATCCGCCCACAGCCCACAAATTGCTTCTATCTGGTCTAAAAATGCACAAGTAAATATGTGAATACAAAAGTTGTCCAAATGTTTTGGTTATTTTCTCAAACATTGACAACAGTTTCATGGTCATTACCCAACCTTTTCTTACTCACCTCTTGCCACTCAGTTCCAAAACAAATGTTCTTACTAAATTTACGTTTCAGCTACAGCAGCAACCCACTTCCAAGTACTGATTTAGCTTTCTCTATGTAGCAAATCATCCTAAAATTCCATGGCTTTAAATAGATCATTTATCAATTATGCAATTTTCAGTTGACTCGGGTCAGATGATTTCGGCTAAGTTTAACTTGAATGCTTTACTTCAAGCTCGGAATCTATTAACCCTGGCTCTTCCCTGAGTTTGGGCTTAGATAAACTGGATGTTTAAAGTGGGGGATCACACTGGATCATGGTGATGTCTCCAAGGAAAAATTTTATGCAAAAGACAAGACCATTAAAAGAAAATGGACATCCACAAGAGTTTTTAAATCCTACAATATTAACTAGTCTCATTCACAGTAATCTACAGGTGACCATTTGACACTTGGGCAACTAGTGCCAGGGGCCCAGCAGGCAGGTGGAGCTTAACCTCCATAGGGTCAGACAAAGCTGAGCCTTTACTAGAAGTGGCGCTGATGTTACACATGGGAAGTGCTTGTGTCAGGGGTCAGTTTGTTCCATTGGATGTTTTCAATACTCAACTGTACAACTTTCAGGAAAATATACAAGTACAGTCAATCTGGCCTGTGAATGCACTGAAATGAGGTGCTACCAGTATGGGGAAATGTACCATGAGGATTATAGGACAGAGGTGACAAACTATTCTAATACTTATGAGGTCACAAACAAGGGGTGGGCTGTGCTGTGTCATAATGCCGTAGTGTTGTAACATGCTGTTCAGATCTTCCTAAAGTTACTAAACTTGCTTTCATAAGCTTATGCAGCAATAGTTGTGGTTTTTTGTATTATTTTTTTCTTTTCTGTGTATCTAAGCAGAAGATTTTCTGCTTTAAGAATCATGTGTTATACATTTTAAGTGTTTTTATTATTTATTGATTTATTTATTTATTTAATGTATCCAAAATAGAAGATTTTCCTCTTTGGGAACCATGTCCTAATAAATCTTCAGAGAATAGAGTTGTGGAGATGGTTGCATAGTATGTCCCTGGGACTATGTTAATTTTCTCCATCAAATATTCCATGTATTGCATAGTTTAAAATCTGCAGAGATAAGCCAGGCATGGTGGATCACGTGTGTAATCCTAGCACTCTGGGAGCCCGAGGCAGGTGGACTACTTGAACTCAGAATTTCAAGACCAGCCTGAGCAAGAGCAAGACCTCATTTCTACTAAATGTAGAAAAAATAAACAAACAAGCACAAATAACTAGCTGGGCATTGTGGCAAAGCACCTGGAGTCCCAGCTACTTGGAAGACTGAGGCAAGAAGATTGCTTGAGCTCAGGAGAGTTTGAGGTTGCCATGAGCTATGATGTCATGGGACCCCAGTCTGGGGCAACAGAGTGAGACTTTCTCAAAAATTAAAGAAAAAAAAAAAAAAAGAAAAGAAAAAGAAAAAGAAAGAAAGGAAAACAATCTGCAATGGGAGCTACGTGTTGGTTGCTTTGTGTGTGGCTACATCTAACTATCAGCTTTGATGTCATGTTTGGTAGTGAAGTTTATTGTTGATATTGGAGATAAAACTTCAACCATTAGTTGTGATTTTATTCTAAATTTACAAATCCCCTAAAATGTTGCTAGCATATTCAACATGTATTGGGCTTTACTATGGTTAAGCCCTGTGCCAGCCATTTGCTATATAATACATGATTTATTAGCAAGCTTGCATGTGTATAAAGGTTCCACCTGTGCCCCAGGGGTCCTCAACATGGCACTGATTTCTGCCATTCCTTCTGGTTTGCTGTGTTGCTTTTTATCTGCTACCTTATCTGCAAGGGACAGGATTTTAGAGGATCCACTGTGCATGTAAGAAAAAGTAATTTTTTCAATCATAAATATTATGGTCTATAGAAAATATTTAATTTGTCAAAATTAAAAATTTTATAACAATGCAATGAATCATTGAAGATATTAAAGGCATTTTCATATATTTTTTCTTTAATGCATGAAGATGCTACTATTTTTACAAAGTATTATTTTAATAGCTTTTGAATATATTTTATACACCACAAGTATAATAAAATCAATTCATCAATTAATACCCAAAATATCAAAATTATTTGATTTTAATTTCATAACACCATTTGCATTCTGAACAGTTGCTAACTTGATAATGCTGTGGTATTTATAGATCCCAACCTCTCCCTCTGCAGGCTTTCTCAACTCCTATTGGTATAAAATAATTACGAAGTAATGAGAAATCTCAGAAAATACATTAATGGCTGCAACATCACTATAATTATGTCTCTGATTTTAATTCCTTGCAAAACTACTTACCTTGATGAGTTTTTCAAGGGCAGTCCTGGTAGAAAAATTCAAAGTTTAATTTATCTTCTTTAAAAATGATAAACTATCTCCCTTAAATAACAAACTTTGTCAGCTAAGTCATCACTCACGACACTATTCCTGTGAGTTTTCTTATCAACTAATCAAAGGGATCTGCCTCTGAACTTACATGTGCTTAAAAGACACAGGTTTTGAGATCAAATTATCTGGCACTTAACCATTTGCTGTTTTTACATAAAAAATGTGAAGATTAATCTGAAAGTAATTACCAATATATTAAAATGTATTTAGTTTCCTATATCCTGGGTACTGTGCCAAGGTTCTACACCCATTGCACCATTTACCAGCCAGCCCATGAGATACAGTGGATACCCAACATCTCTGATCTATAGTACAGAAGGAAATGCTGACGCTCAGGCCAGTTTAGTAGAATTTCATGCTTCCAGATGCACGGCAATCTAATGCCAGGATCAATACTCAAAAGAAATGCAACACTCAACTTCTCGTCACAGTGCAATTTTCTACCTGCAATACAATCTGAATGTGTCACAGGATTTTTTTTTTTTTTTTTTTTTTTCTAGCCCTCAAACCATTCCCAGGTGCTTTGTTCTTGCTTCCTCCATTTCTGGTTGAACTAAAGATTTCATCTACTTTCCAGGACTTTTCAAGCCTCGTGAATTTGTACTGACTAAAGGTATGTGTCAAAAACACCATCTCTGAGCAATTAATATAGTTAATTGTTTAGGAAATCAGATGTCATTGTGGCCTTGAAGAATTTTTCTGCATAGGAAACTTGCTTACTTTGATCACCACAAAATAATCATGATACAGGGTGTCACCATTTGATCCTGATTGAAGTCTATTACTCTGATAAAAACCAAAATCAACATACAAACTCTCTCTTAAGCTTTTCTTCTTATTTTTACTTGCTCCTTAAAAATGCAGTTTCATTAGTGCTTTCTTTTTATATCATCTAGAATTTTTAATATGTTATAGATTAGTAAATTATACCCATAGTTTTTCAGATTATTCACAAAATTTCACAATTGATGTTAAAATTGATGAATTATTATGTTTCTAACTTAATAATTGCTAACTAAGACCAGTTATATTAGTTGGCTGGAAATTGTTGAACCTGATTAATAACACTTTTGCTTAATGTGATGCTGCCTGTAATGGTCGAAAAATTCATGCACTGAGTGTTAAAAAGGACTGAAACTATTATGTGAACATTTTGGCCTTCAAAAAAAAACATTTTTAAAAGCCAAATATCAATACTTTTTACTTCCTACCAACAATCTGTTGTATTCTTGCAGAAATTATTCCAGAATACAAATTTCTGTGTTATGTATCTTGAAGAGTCAATACAATCTTTATTCTTATCAAGTGTTACAGAAAATTAGAGGAAATTAATAGTCATATAACATGCACAAAAATAAGAGCTTATGAAGTTTTATCTCTGCATGTCTTTGGTTTTATGTAGTATTTGACAATGACATTTAATGATTTAAGATTTGTTGTTATCTAACAAATAATTGAAATTAATATGTAACGAAAATTGCAAAATAGCTTATCTACTCCAATTATTTTGTTTGAAAGCTTAACTAAGAAGTCTGAATTCTGACCCCATGTTTTATTGCTGTTGTTGTTATTGTTGATCTATTGTTTTAATAATGAAATACAGACGATTCCAAAATGGTATTGTATGCATTTTAAGAAAAAGAAAACAAAACAAAACAAACAAACAAACAAAAAAAACAGGGCAGCGCCTGTGCTCAAGGAGTAGAGTGCCAGCCCTATATACTGGAGGTGGTGTGTTCAAACCTGGCCCCAGACAAAAACTGCAAAAAAAAAAAAAAAAAAAAAAAAGAAAAGAAAGAAAAACAACTGAATTAAAATTGTAATACTCAATATATACAAAAAAACAAAAATCAATACATGTTGAGCAGCTCTATAATTACAGGAGTCAAACAAGACTTGAATATTGCAAATTTAATACAGTTTTTGTTTTTCTTTCTTAAAATGTGTATACATTTTTTGGCACCCTCTGTATATACTTAGCATTCCCAAACCAAAAGGGGTTATATTCCCATAGACCAGAAATTTCAAGCCATGAAGTGTTTCAATACCTTGTTATTGTCCAATATGAATATATTTATGCCTTTATCTCATAGATGATTATTTATCATTTTTCACATTTCATCTGTCATATTTTCTAAAACAGGAAAATTTTCATATGCTGATTAGTTTATTTATTTTTTAGCAAAGGTCTAGGACTGACCTTATAGACTGCAACCTCATTCACTGAATTTCCCTTTTCGGTTTCTCTTCTCTCATGCTCTTTACCTAGAGTCATGTCTCTAGACTTCCGTGCCAGTCCTCTGACCTCCAGAGAAGTAAATCAATGGTTAAAATATACTGTGATCTCCTATTATATATTCAAAGATTTTGATGGAAAATAAAAAACAGACAAAGACCATTTCCTGAGAGATTGAAAATTATGCTGATTGAGTCTTGAAGTCCAAATGTGAATAGTAGGGTAATAAAAAGAAAAAGCATGTAAAGGTCAGAGCCCAGGAAGTGCAATGTAGGCAGGCTGGTGGAAAATTTATTCCTGCATTTTATCATTTACGATATAGCCCAACAGGGCACCAGGAAATAAAATGCAGAAGTGTTTATCTAAGGATAAGTAAAACTCTCCCTTTCATAGTAATAGGGCCAACTCTTGCTATCCTGTCCCCTCAGACAGATAAAATACAAAGCAGTTTAAATGATGGGAAGTCTGAAGTTCTGGGCTGTTGTGAGTAATGAGACAAATGTGATCAGTGCAGCTTTGAGAAAAGCGAATGTGACTCTAGAAGAGGAAAATGTAATCACGGAGGAGCCAGACTCACGGTTCCACACCATGTGATGTGAGCACAAGGAGCCTGAGAAACTCTCATGATGTTGGTCCCAATCTGCTATCTCGTGGCCACCTGGAAAAATGAAATGGGATAGTTATTATTGGAGACAAGCCCACAAATCAGGCTATGAAAAAAAAAAAATCTATTGTTGGTGAAGAGTACTGATTGAAGCAATCCGTGTTTTTTATACAACAGGGAGAAACAAAAGAATATTTTGTGAACACATCACTTAAGTAACAAAACAGGACCCCTGGAAGAAATGACTGATGCTGAAACTGAGGACGAACACGGTTGAGGTGGGCCTGTCACATGTCATTTTCCCTGGTGGCCAGATATATTATGAACCTGCATGATATTCAAATTTGTCAATATCCCTTACTTGTTGCATTTTCTATTCCTTCCTATTTTTCTCATAAAGAATGGAATTACTTATAATATTATACAATTGATATCATGAATTGTTGGCAAAAAGTTCTAGGAAAATAGCAGTGCCCCATTTAATTTTCATAAAACTACCTGGATGTAATAAATTAATAATATGCAAACAGAAAAACAGTGTAGACCTGTCATGTTTGAGAAGGTGGTTGAACATTATTTGTAGAAAAGTCAGCATATCCAAAGGTCATTTTTTTAGGATACACTATATTTAGCCCATCCTGAACCATCTAAAGGTACGCGTGATTTAAAATCACTTAATTTAAAACAAAAATGCCTTTTACATTTGCCATTGTGTGTTGTGCAGCTAACAGAATACTTGACACATCTGCTCAATGATTATTTGTTGAATAAAAAATAGCAAATCAAGCAACAAATGCAACACTGTCCCTTAGAATATATAGTAATAACTTCCATCTAAAGTGAATTATGTTTTATAATTTTTAACATTTAACACCATGTAAATGAGATGGAAAAATGGTTCATGTTTTCCATTCTGTATCTATTCCTATTAAGGCTTAATTAAGTAAATTAACTCATGAAACAGATGACAGTGGATTTTACTTTCAAGATTCTGGATTGTAAATCTACCTCTTCACTATTGATGATGACAAAGTTAACAAACCTTTTCAGAAAGGGTTCATCCCGTTAAGTAAGTATCATCAGCTGTAGAGCCCCATTGGTCTCTCTTACAGCTACTGAACTCTACACTTTTACCTGGAAAGCAGCCACAGATGATATATAAATGGGCATGGCTATGTTTCAAAAGTTTTATATTTTAAAAATAAAACAACCTTGCCAATTATAGGGCACTGACCCAACATCTATATTTTGCCTGTCTCAAACAATGTGAAATTTAATGTATGTGCATAACCTGAAGAAATACCTCTTTTTTCAATTTTATTGAGGTATGATTGACAAACAAAAATTATAAATATTCATGATGTATAGCATGGTGGCCTGATAAACATATTTTCTATGAAATGATTACCACTATCAAGTTCATTAACACATCTATCATACCCCACAGTTAATTTTCTTTGTGTATAGCAAGAACACATAAGATGTATTCTCTTAGTAAATTCTAAGTGTACAATAACTAAATATTAATTATAGTTTATGCCTCTAGACCAATCTTTTTTAAGCTTTTTTTTTTTTTTTTATCTTTAAGCATCCTTGAACCTACAAATTTCCATGGCACACTTACATATGTTGATTCAAAAAAAAAAAAAAAAAAAGAGTAAGAGAAAGGAATATACTTACTGTGTTTTTAATTTCTTTTAAAAATAATTTAATTTATGTTCTTTAAAAAATTTCGCAGCACGTAGTCACGGCTCTAGAACTTATTCATCTTATAGCTGTAAGTTTTATAAGTTTGTCCTCTAAAATCAGTCACATCCATCTCCTTCATACCTGACCCCTGGTAACCACCTGTCTATTCTGTTTTTAGAATTGCAGCTTTTCTAGTTCCATATATGGTTTAGAATGTGTAGAATCTTCATCTGGCTTATTTCACTGACTATAATTCCTTCAAGTTCATCCATATTGTGATGAATGGCGGGGTTCTCTTCTTTTTTCCATATATTTTCAAATATTATTTTACCTTTTGTTTTTATTGATATATTACAGTTGGATAGATGTGATGTTTTGATAAATGTATATGATATATAAGGATCAATCAGGGTAACTGGGCTATCCATCACCTCAAAAATTTGTATTTTCTTTGTGTTGGGGACATTGCAATTACTCTCACACCTATTTCGGAAATTTACAACAAATTCTTGTAAATTATAATTTTCCTACAATACTATCACATACTGAAAATTATTTTTTCTATCTATCTGTGTTTTTGCACCCATTAGCAATTTGACTTCATCCTCCAACCTTCTTCTCCTTCCCTGCCTTTTTAACCAAATTCCACTCCCTGCCTCCATGAGATGAAATTTCATAGCTTCACCACATGAGTGAGAATGTGAAATATTTACTTTTTCGTACCTAACTTATTTGATTTCACATAACGACCTCCAGTTCCATCCATGTTGCTGCAAATGAAAGGATTCAATTGATTTTTTATGGTTGAATGAGATTGCCTTGTATACCTGAGTCACCTTTTCTGTATCTGTTCATCTGTTGGTAGAATTCAGGTTGATTCTTTGTCTTGACTACTGTGAATAATGCAGATATCTCTTTGATATGCTGATTTCTTTTCCTTTGGATATAGGCCCAGGTGTGGGATTATTGGATCATATGATAGTTCTATTTTTAGTATTTTAAGAAAATTTCATGTAGTTCTTGACAATGGCTATACTATTTTACATTCCCACCAATAGTGCAGAAGTGTTGACTTTTATCCACATTCTCACAAGGAGTTTGTTTTGATTTATCTTTTTGATAATACTCAAATTATCCTTGGTGAAAACCAATATTTTATTGTAGTTTTACTTTGCATTTCTACAGCCATTAGTGATAAATATTTTTTCATATACCTCTTGGAAGGAGACATATACATATATACACATACCCATATATATGTATATCTAGACTATTTTTTATAAATGTTTCAGATTATTTGTGTTTTTTCTTATTGCATTGTTTGAGTTCCTTATACATCCTGGTTATTAGTCCTTTATTGAATGGACAGATTGCAAATATTTTCTCTCCCATTTTACATGTTGTCTTTTCACTTTGTTAATTGTTTGCTGTGCAGAAGCTTGCTCACTTAGGTAATCACATTTTCTATTTTTTTTTTTTTTTGCTGCCTATGCTTTCATGATCTAAAAACAAACAAACAAACAAACAAACAAACAAAACCTTTGTTCAGCTGTGGCAATTCCCCAATGTTTTCTTGTATTAGTTTCATAGTTTGAGTCTTGCATTTAAGTTCTTCATCTATTTTGAGTTGATTTTTGTACATGGTGAAATTTGGGAATCCACTTTTTTTTCTTTCTGCATACAGATATTTGAGTTTTCCAGAAATGTTTATTAAACAGACTGTCCTTTCCCCAAGGTAAGTTCTTGGCAACTTCATCAACGTCAACATTGTGTTATTTTGGTTACTATCTGTTTGTAATACCGCTGGGAATCAAGCAGTGGGGGATGACTCTAGCTTTGTTCTGTTTGCTCAGGACTGCTTTGGGCTCTTTGGGGCTTTGTGGTTCCATAAAAATTTTAGTATAACTCAATTTATTTCTGTGAAGAGTGTCATTTTTTAAATTGAGAATGCATTGAATCCATAGACTACTTTGTGTAATGTAGACATTTTAATAACATCAGCTTTTTCTGATAATGGCATATTCTTTCAAATTTTTTGTGTCCTCTTCAATTTCTTTCATTCATTTTTTATTTTAGTTTTTCTTGTAGAGATCTCTAAATTCCTTAGTTAAATGTATTCTCATATTTAGTTTTTTGTAGTGATTATAAATGGAATTGCTTTCTTGATTTCTTTTTCAGATTGGTAGCTGTTAGTGTATAGATAAGCTAGGGTTTATTTATTGCCGATATTGTTAAATCTGTTTATCAACTTTGATAATTTTTTTGATAGAATCATTAGATATTTTTCCTAATATAAAATTGTTTTGTCTGCAAACAAGGATAATTTAACTTCTTCTCTTCCTCTCTGGATGACCTTTATTTCATTCAATTGCCTCATTTGTCTGGTTAGGATTTTCAGGTCTGTAAGAAGATGAGGCTGACCATTTTCATCCTTTTGTTATTTTCTTTAAAGGCTTATTAGTACTCCATAGTTTATATAAAGCATATTTTGAAAATTATTTATCTGCTAAAACTTAGGTTGTTTTCCTATCTTGGCTATTGTGAATTAATGCTGCAATAAACATGGAAGTGCAGATATTTCTTTAAATTATCAATTACATTTCTTTTGTGTATATCCCCAGAGGTGAGATTACTGGATTAGAAAAAGTTCTACTTTTAACTTTTGGAGAAAGCGTGATAGTATTTTTTCCCTATTAACTATACGAGTTTATATCCTATCAACAGTGTAGAAGGTTTTCTCTCACTCCACATCCTCATCAGCGCTTTCTGTCTTTTAACCTTTTCATCACTCCCATTCTAACAGCAGGAGGGAATATTTCACTGTAGTTTCGGTTTGCTCTTCCATTATTATTAGTAATGCTGAGCACCTCTTCATATACTTCTTGGCCATTGGTATTGAACACTTACCTTCCACCATATGTAGAAATAAAAATGGTTTAAAGATTTAAACTTAAGGTCTGAAATCATAAAACTTAATAACATTGGTTTTGGTAATTTTTTGATCTGACATCAAAGCACAGCAACAAATGCAAATGTAAGTAAGTGGGACTACATTAATCCAAAAAGTTCCAGTCCAGCAAAATAATCCACAAAACCTAGTCTATTCTTTGAAAGGGTATACTTGCAAACCATCTACCTTATAATGGGTTAATATCCAAAATATATAAACAACTGATATAATTCAATATAACCCCCTACCCCAAACATCTGATTACCAAGGCTCTGAATAGACATTTTAGAAAGGAAGAATAAAAACCTGAATGAAAAATTCAACATACACTGAGAAGTTAAGGTCAACTTGGAACAATAAGAGGTTAAACTAGATGGTGCAGAAAAACATTTCTTTTGAATCTGGTATGGTAGTTTTATTTTTGATGTTACTGCTACTTTTTAAGGTACAATGTCTGCCTTGTCTTTTCTGAGAGTGATGAGTGATCTGATTTCCCCAATGTTTTATGGGGAGCCAACTCAGTGTCTGCTGAGATGCTGAGATGTTGAGGGCAATCCAAGGAAATCTGCTGATGCTGCAAACTGATGGTATCTGTGGCATGCTGACAATATGACTCACGCATTTGGGGACTGGGAAGTGGCTGCCTTCTGTTCTCACCTCCTGATAGAAAATGTGTGCTAATGTTAAAAACATAAAATGCAGTTGACATAGCAATTTTAATTTTAGCTGCAATTTTTTCAACCTCTACTTTTTGAAATATTCAATATCTAACACCCTTTTACTTTGTTTTCTTTCTGTTTGTAATATCTGCTATCCCAACCACAGTAAATCGATCCTAGAATCGATCCTGAGAATGTGATGCAGATTAAGTTTTCAGAATGCAAGCAAACTCTTATAATGTTTGACTCCCGAGCTCAGACTCTTATTTTGTGTAATCTTCACATTCTTGTTTACAACTTCATTGATGTTTTTGTACTTATTATCTTTTAAATATTTTATTTGTAAATTTTAAATTTCTTTACCAATTTCTAATCAGGTTAATATGAGGGTCCATACGATTAGGCTATGTTGCTTTATCGTAGTTGGGTCCTTCTCAGGAAGTGTGCCATATGCCTGTGTAATGCCTGTGGATGAGAACTTACCCAAACCCCCATCTTTATCAATCATTGAAATAAATATGTGTGTTCATTTGTGTATCCCATTTGGAGATAAGTATTATCTATGCCCTTGGAGTTGGCTGGCTGAGACAGAACTTAGTAAAATTCAAGATGGAATCTGCATGAGGATGTTTTATAATCCTGTGACGTATTTTCCTGTGATGACTTTTCTTTATAGAATTCAAAGTGTTCAGAAATTCATACTACTCAAATCAATTTAGCGTTATAGTGGAAAACTCATTAACTTGCTTTCATTCCCCAGAGTGCATCTTTCACTGATTTTATGCCATCAAAATTATGTTCATTCTCATGTGGCTATCATTTGCTAATTCCAGGTTTGATTGAAAGTAGGTCTCTTTGGAAGCTATCCCCTGGTGAAAAATGACACTGTTGTAAATTGACAACCTCTTTTAAAGTTTCTTCTAGTTTCAATGTAGCCTAAAGCTTGAATTTGTGTATATGTATGATTAAAAGATTAAAATACCATAATATAAAGAAACTGCATTTACATATTTAATATATTTTATAACTTTAGCTACTATGTGACTTAAGTACTTAATATAACTCTGGTTATTTTTTTTTTTTAATGCGAATTCAGCCTCCTCAATGCCATGATACATTTTTCTTGTGTGAAAATCAATTCCTAAATTAAAATTATAACAATTACCCTGGCAACAGGAGCTGATGCCAGCAGATGCATTTAGCCACAAACTACTAAATGTAAATATGCATTTTTCATTACAATCTCTGGGACATATGGTTTATTTTAAAAACTAGAATCATATATGCTCAGTGCCCTTGTTACTGGGCTGGGTATAACTGATATAGAAAATGGAGATAACATTTTCCATACACCTTCAAGAAATCCTTTAAAGTTAGATTGTTTTGAGGAGGGTCCCTCTTGAAAAAGCAAAGCAAATATATGTTATTATTACTAAAAAATGACCAAGATGAAAGTGCAGAATATGAGGAAGACGCTTTTTTCAGGATGCTTTCTGAAAAGTATTTAAATTCCCTATTTGCCCTATTTGAAACAGGTTATGATGTTCTTAAGCCTGTCGAATAAGAACTTTGATAGAAAAATAATGCTTTGATTTGAGGAATCAAAGGAATCCCTGAGCCTTTCTAAAATCCACATAAACACTATGCAAGTTTTAAAATTTAAGAATGGGTCTCTTGTTTTTTATTTTTAGTGTATTAGATTATTTATTGTTGATCCTTCTTTTTCTGCTCTGCAGACAGTTAATTACTGTTTACTTTTTGCAAACATTTCTTTAAAATATACAGGCATATTTTAGAGATAACAAAGCCAAGATCAGTATAGAGTCATCCTATAATTTTCTTTTATTTCCTAGAGCATGGAAAAGTTATGCTTACATTATACTATACTCTAAGTGTGCAATAACATTATAGCTAAAAAAGCAAAAATAAACACCCTGATTAAAACATACATTATAGCTAAACATGCTAATAACCATTGAAACTTCAGCAAATAATCTTTTCTCTGGTAGAAAGTCTTGACTCCATGTTAACAGCTACTGACTAATCAGGGAGATGGTTGCTGAAGGTTCTTAAAATAAGAAAGCCACATTAATGGACTCTTCATTTCATGAGAGATTCCTATACAGCATGATCGTGTTTGATAGTGTTTTAGTGTCATCTCTGATAGTGTTTTAGTGTCATCTCTCAGACCCTGCCTTCACTTTCCCTATTAGGTTTATGCAATGTTCTAGATCCTTTGTTGTCATTTAAACAGTGTGCATAGCAACTTTGCTAGGAGTGGATTCCATTTCAATAAATTGCTTTGTTTGTTCATTCATAAGAAGCAATTCCTCATCCATTCAAGTTTCATCACTAGGCTGCAGCAATTCAGTCACAGCATCAGGTTCCACTTCTAATTCTTTTCTCTTGCTATTTCCACCCCATATGTAGTTCCTTCCTCCACTGAAGTCCTGAGCTGTCAAAGTCATTCATGACGGGTGGAAACCACTTCTTTCATACTCATATTAATGTTAATATTTTGGCTTTCTTCCATGCATCACAAATGTTCTTAATGGCATCAAAATGGTGAATCCCTGACTGAGGTTTTCAATTTACTCTGCCCAGACTCATTAGAGAAATTACTGCTATGGCAGCTGCAGCCTTACAAAATTTATTTCTTAGACAGTAATAGTTGAAAGTCAAAATCACTCCTTGATCTACAGGCTGCATAATGGGTGCTGCATTAGCAAACATAAAACAACATTAATTTCCTTGTTGCTCTCCATCTGAGCTCTTAGGTGACCACGTACATTGTCAATGAGCAGTATATGAAAGGAAGCCTTTCTTCTTTTCCTTCTTTTTTATTTTTTTCTGAGCAGTAAGTTCCAACAGTGGGCTTATAGTATTCCGTAAACCATGCTTTACACACACGTGGTTCATCCCAGCTTTGTTCTTGCACCGACAGAGCATAGGTGGAGTAATTTAGCATAATTCTGACATTTTCCAGGATGTTTGAAATGATAAATTCACATTCCCTTCTACTTAGAGTCACCAGGTGCATTATCTACTAACAAAAGGTCAGTCAGTATTTGAAGCTTTGAATCCAGGCACTGACTTTTCTCTATCTGTGAAAGTCCTAGATGGCATTTTTTCCCTATAGATAAGTTTTTTCATCAAGATGGAAAATGTGTTGTTTAGTGTATTCACCGTCATTGATGACTTTTGCTAGATCTTTTAGAAAACTTGCTGCAGTTTCATCATCAGAACTTGCTACTTCACAATGCACTATTAGGTTAGGAAGATGGCTCTTTACTGGAACATCATGAACCATCCTCTGACAGCTTCAAACTTTTCTCCTGCAGCTTCATAACATCTGGTTGCCTTCATAAAATTGACCAATAGTTGGGCTTTGCTCTGGGTTAGACTTTGACAAAGGGAAGGTTGTGGGTCATTTGATCTATCTAGAGACTAAAACTTTCACCCAGTAAGGCTCGCTCACTTTCTTATCATTCCTGTGTTCACCACTGTAGAATTTTTAATTTCCTTCCAGAACTTTTCTTTCTCTTTCACGCCTCTGTTAACTTTCTGACACAGGAGTCCATCTTCAGCCTACCTCACCTTTAGACTGGCCTTCCTTCCTAAGCTTCATAATTTTTGAGTTACATTGAGAAACATGTGATTCATTCTGTCACTTGAACATCTGAAGGTCATTGTTGGGTTATAAATGGGCCTTATTTCAATAATGTTTGTCTCCGGGAATAGGCAGGCCAATGGGGGGAGGGCGAGAATGTCTGGTCAGCAGAGCAGTGAGAACACACACACAACATTGGTTGAGTTTGCTGCTTTATGTAGACATGTTGTGTGGTGTGCCAAACCAATTACAATAGTGACATCCAAGGTCACAGATAATTAGAACAGATAAAGGAATAATGAAAAATGTCTGGAACATTGCAAGAATTACCAGAATGGGACAGAGACATGAAGTAAGCGCATGTCTAAAAGAGGCCACCAACAAGACTTGCTTGACTCAAGGTTACCACAAACCTTCTGTCTGTAGGAAATACAGTTTCTGCAAAGCGTAATAAAGGAAGATGTGATAAGAAGAGCTGTGCCTATATTCAATTTAGTTTAATAATTCTATATTTTTTCTAGGTGACATATTTATTTTGGAATCTTCTTACATTTGTCTCTTATTTTCTTGGTGCTTCAAAACTACTTTTCTTTTCCTCCAAGATTTTTTGTGATAGTCCTAGAATTTGTTTCAACAACTCAAAACTTGGAAACTCCTTACATTTTCTGTGATAGTTTCAGTTACCTTCAGTTCCCATTTCCTTTTTTATTTGTCTAAAATTCAAGTTTTAAACCATGTTTCAAGATTTGCTACTGGTAATAATAGCTCAACTAAACTTCCTGTATGGAACATAAAATCTGGAAGTTTATCCTTTATAACCCAGATTCTGCTCAGAACACATGTGTATCTGAGCATCTCAGGACCTTCAAAGTGTGTTCATATTTATATTCATTTCCCCACATTTCTACTTAGAGAAAATAATTATGGTTTTTCTCTATGCATACACAATCATGTGGGCTAAATGTACTGTATCACTTATCATGTCTAAGTCAGATTCCAGTTTGCTTCAGTTATAAAAACAATCACTTCAAAACGATTTCTAAAAATGTAATTTTTGTGTATTCTGAATAAATATATTCAATTTAAAAATTAAGATAATGGACTTTTTTTAAGTTTTATAAGAGTCATACTAATCGTATATCGTTAAAAGCAATATGTAAAAATATTTTTAAAAATTATATGTATATATCACTTTTAAAGCATATGCATATTTCAAAACTGAAATTTTCAAAATCATAAAATCTAGCATTGGTTATGTCTTTGAGAAGACAATGATTTAATTTTTTGTAAACTGAAAGACATATGTTTTAAAATGTTCACTCTCTTAGAAAATTGTTACAACACATCCCAATAATAAATTGGTCAGTGCCATACTAACAACTTACAAATCTGATACCTGACCTCATAAACATTACATAAACATTATGTAAACCTTTAAAATATATTGAACTAGAATTTTTCCATACAATAAAATATATATTTTAACTACAAACTATTCCGAAAAGCTCATTCGGATAGAGGGTGTTTTTTGTTTTGTTTTGTTTTTGCACTTAATGCATATCGAATTTCATGTATGGGAAGCCCTCACATTGCTAGTTAAATAATTACCTAAAGAAATAGTATGCCTGGAACCAGGTGGGTAAATCGGAAACACTATGACCAAATATTTTGAGTACATAATTTTATTAAATATACCATTAATGTTTTCACAGAAGTTTGGACGGTTCACTTGAAACTTATTTACTAAACAACAGGCATTTGATACCATGAGATAATTTAAATCCACTGCATGTGGCCTGGCCTGGTGGCTCACTCTTGAAATCCTAATCCTCTAGGAGGCCAAAACAGGTGGATCACCTGAGCTCAGGAGTTGGAGACCAGACTGAGCAAGAGCGACACCCAGTCTCCACCGAAAATGGAAAAATTAGCAAAGGTTGTGATGGGCACTTTTAGTCCTAGCTACTGTGGAAGCTAAGACAGGAGGATCACTTGAGCCTGGGAACTGTAGGTGGCTGTGAGCTAGACAGACATCATGACACTCGGGTCTGGGGCAATAGAGTGAGACTCTGTCTCAAAAAATTAAAAGAAATCAATTAAACACCAAGTAAAGAATTGTTTTCAAAGAAATCACATAGTAAGGTACATAGTTTTATATTCCATGAGAAAAAAAAAAGAAAGAAAGCTTGTCAATTTTTGTGTTTATAGTATTATGATCTAAGTATTATCAGTTGATGTAAAATGAGTATTAATTAAAAAAATACTGCAACTATGAACTTTATTTTGAAACTTTCTTTAACTTTGTATCATATTCCCATTATTCCAATGAGGATAGTTTCATATTAACATTCTAGTCCATTTTAGTTCTTGTAATGAGCCTAAAATAGTTGCCAGCTTGCAGTGCTAGAATTAATGATAATTAAATGTAACACAAAATGTATTTCCATATTTTGTATTGCTCAAATGATTTCATCTCAGATGTAGTATGATTCTTTTTAGAGATGACTACTTCTTTTTAATCTCTTTTCCAATTTTAATTTGAATTTCATATTGTTCCTGACTGTTTAATGAATATTTTGGGAGATGGCCATAGTGTTGTTAATTATACTGGAGACTGAGTATAATTAATTCTTTTGGACCCAAAGTCAGCTAGTTAATCGATTTCTGATGAAACTGGAGATTAAGCACAGATAGTTCACCTCTTCCTTCATTCATTTTAATTCTTTTCTCTTTCAATTCAATCAGATTACTTTGGGAAGTCATTGCTGGCAAATCAATTGTGGAGCTGTTTTGGACATTATCCAAATATTAATAGACGGATGATCTTTTCAGTCAAGTAACCTTGATATTGATTTCTGAAAATGAATAAATTTTACTTTTGGTTATTGAGAAATAAAGGCCACCATTATAATTTATATTCATATTTAAGTAATTTATAATTGTCTATTAACAATAGGCTTGTGTAATCACACATACAATGTTGTTGGCATAACATTGCTAATAGTCCCTAAAAAACTACAGTCACGGGTTCACTGGATTTTGAAATATATTTTATGCCATATAGTATCTCCTATCATTAACCCACGAGGGAAAAAACTGATTTCTTAAATGGCTTCAGGCACATAGTATGGTTGAAAAAATCCAGTTGTACGTATGATAGTTTATTGTTTTCAGTTATATACATATGGCATATTTTATTTTGACATCATAGCACATCTAAAAAATAAAAATAGATACAAGAAATATTAAATATGAATTAACATCCTTCCTTTTTGACAATAATTAAAACATTAAAAAGTTTTTTTCTCATTTTTCTTGTTATTGGAGATAACTTATAAATGTGTTTTGCCACATGTAGTGCGATATCTTTGCAGTGATATCCTCAGGTAATAATATTGACCCATGGGGCTGAGTTTGGTGAATTATTATTTGGCACTCACAAATTTATGTTACTTATGTCAGTAAAAACCGACGCTATTGCTAACATATTTTCCATACGTAGGAGAATGGATTCTTCTGGAAACTTTCATTAGCTTCATTGGTTTTTGATGGTCACACAGTACTATGGGACAACTGCAGTAACTTTACGCTCCAACATGGACCTGCTGATACTGTTTTAGTCTGCTTTGCGCTTTATGATAGGATATCGCAGACCGGATAATTAATAAAGAAGACAAATTTATTTATCATAGGATTAAAAACTCAAATCAATGTGACAGCACGTTTCTTGTCTTGTGAGGGCCAACTCTTCCTGGGGAGAAACTCTTCCCTACTTGGCAGATGACCAAAAAAAAAAAACAAAACAAAACAAAACAAAAAACTAAAGTAAACTCACCTTTATTAGCCCTATTTATAGCAACATTAATCCATTCATTAAAGCAGAGCCCCCATGACCTAAACATATCCCAGGGCCCCACCTCTCAACATTTTGCATTGATGACTAACTTTCAAAATGAGTTTTGAAGGGAACAATAACATTTAAACCATATCCGATATGATGCTTTGTAAAGTGACTACTGAAATTGCAATTGTGCTCTCAGACTTTACTGATGAAGACACCATGTTGTCCAAACTAAGCTGTCATATACTGCATAACAACGTAGCAGTCAACAAGGCACAGTATATGTGATGGTGGTTTCGTACGTTTATAGTAGAGATAAAAATTCTTATAGCTATTTTAGAGGATGCTCTTCAATACACAGTGTGAAGCCGTCTCCGCAGGTCCTTCCAGAGGTATTTCAGACGGCATTGTCATAATAGCAGATGACAGCCCCATGCACGTTACAGCCCCAGTGTGACGAGATGCAGAGGTGGAGACAGAGGAGCTGACGATCATGACCCTGCATAGCCCCGGCTAACATGTGTGTACATTTCCTCATGTTAGCAAAAAGTTTAAAAAGTAAAAACATGGAATTTTAATAACAAGATGATCAGTTATATTAGTTTACATTCCCACCAACAGTGAATAAGTATTTCCTTTTTACCACGTGAACACCAGTGGCAATTGATTTTTGATGGTTTAATAACGGCCTTTCTGACAGAAGGACGGTGGTATTTTATTGTGGCTTAAATTTTTATTTTCCTGATGATGAGCAATGCTGAGTGCTTTTTTATTTTTATATGTTTGTTGACCTTTGTCTATCTTCTTTTTTTAAAAAAAATCCGTTCCTGTCTTTCACCCACTTTTTCAAGAGATTGGTGTTTTATTTCTTTTCCTTGCAGATATATTTGAGTTCTTTGTAGATTCTGAATATTCGCCTTCTGTTCATTGTATAATTTGCAATATTTTATCTTATTCTGTAGGTTGTGTATTTACTCTGTTGATTATTTCCTTTGCCAGTGCAGAAACATTTTAGATCAGTAAGTCTCATTAATTTTACTTTTGTTGCTATATTTTCTTTTGAAGTTTTAATCATAAACTCTTTACCTAGGTGACTATGAGAAAGAGTTGTTCATACTCTTTCTTCTGGAATTTTTATGGTCTTAAATCTTACATGTAAGTCTTTACTGCATCTTGAGTTAATTTTTAGATATGGTGAGAGGTCAGGATCTTGTTTTTTTCTTCTGCAAGTGGCTATCCAGTTTTCTCAGCAGCATTTATTCAACAGGGAGTGCTTTGCCCAGTGTGTATTTTTATCCACTTTGTGGAAAGTCTGTTGGTCCCGTGACAACTTGATTATATCAATTCTCTGCTGTGCTGGTTTTGCCAGAGATCAATTATCTGATACAAGTAATATTTCTCCAGCACTTTCCAAAATCTTTGATTTTCTCGCCAAAATATTAGAAGGAAGACAAAAAAAAAAAAAAAAAAAAAAAATCACTCTTGTAATTCTAAAACCAGAAATAGCTCTACCCAAGAAAAAAACTTAAATGAATTATTGAAGCATGAGGCTTAGCGTATCTAATAAATGCAATAACCGGGTGGGGCAATGACCCCCAAGGCTCAGGTTATGTGTCAGCTGCGGAGAGTGGTTCTGCCTCTAAAGTACACATCTGTTTTTCTGCTGATACAAGAAGGAAGAAAGAACGGCTGTTCTCGAGGGAGAGTGGATGAGGGCAGCTAGAAACAGGCAGGGGCTGCTCTCCTCTGCTTGGATGGCATAATTATCACATTTGCTCACATCCCACTGACCTCGATAGCTCCCTGGCCATGGAAAGGAATTGTTATTATTATCTTAATTATCATTTTTATAAGGGAGTGAATCATTGCAAACAATGGACAGCCGTCCACAATGCTCTAATCACTATCGCCATTGGATAAATTATTATGATCAGCATGCATACATCATTCTTAACTAATTTATGTAGGACCACATTTCTCCAAAATGGGACAAGCCTGGATTTCAACCCAGAAAACTTGGCTCAAAAATCCAATATTCCAAAGTGGAATTTTTGCCTTGTATATCTTCGCCATACCCTATTCATTCCGAGTACCTTGAAATCCTATTCGTGTTCAAGTGTCTCTTCGGAATTGTGTCCTCTGTGAAAACTTGAAATGCTACAAACTTAAAAATTCATTTTTTTCTGTGATCCCACAGTAACTTTAAATAGCCTCATACAAGCTGAATCATGTTATATTATAATGGTTACCTTTAATAGTGGTTACCTGAGGATTCCATGAATTTCTTAATGTAGTGAGACTGGTTTATTCATCCTTACCCACACTAATCTAATACATTGCCATCCAAACAGTTAACATTGTTGATACATTTATGGAATGAAAGAAGTTGTCAAAAAGAAGCCTGAGTTTATCATTTCATTAATGCATGTGTTATTGGTATGGTGATGGTATATTTATTTACTTCTAACTCTCTGAAAAACTAAATATAATTTTACTGTACTATATGTCTTAGTGTAGGTAATGCTATGAAACCTCGTCAGATTTATGTCTCGGTATAGGATTTTACCTTTCTAACCTAGTTCCAGTCATTGCAATGATTTCCAAAAGGATCTAGCATAGAAGATGACCACAGTCGTTTTAAGGCAGAATACTTCCATTCTCTTAGGAAGCTTTTATACCAAACTCTTTGGGGTAGTTCCCTTGTAAGGATAATATCAACTGTAATTGAGGACATTACTAAGATTTATTGAACCACTTGTGCTAATTTTGAAATTTAAAGGTTAAAAATCTACAACATTGACACAAAATATCTGTTTTATAGATTTGCTGCCAGACATAGAGCTGTTTTCAAAAGATAGCAGTGATTCAAAAACATTTTCAAGTACACTTGCCCTGAATTATCTTTTTCTTTTCTTTTTCTTTTTATTGCAGTTTTTGACTGGGGCTGGGTTTGAACCCGCACCTTTATCATATGGGGCCAGCACCTTACTCCTTTGAGACACAGGCACTACCCAATCTTTTTCTTTTCTAATAACAAGATATCACTGTCTCATTTTATGTTACTATTTTATGAGTTTGGAAGACACCAAAATTATCAGTGTTGAATCATATTTTTGTAGACAAATCAAATAAGGATATTATCAAATTTGTGAGATAAATTTTTTATAAAAACACTCCCACCAATTGGTTATTGTCAATATTCAATACAAGCATCATATTCAAGCAGACACAGGCAAGGGCTTATGTAGTATAAGGCATATTGGTCCTCAGCTGGGGTTGGTGTAGTGCTGCCGAATAGCTAAAACAAGTGGATTGGAACTTTAATTTTGTGAAAATTATCAAAGAAGAGATGTGAGTTCAAGGACATTAAAGAGGTTCACTTCTTATGAGTAAGGAGTAACACGTAATCTGTATAAAGTATGGGTTGTATTATAAACAATACTATTGAAGAAGTCAGAGATACACAGAAGATACCTATATTTTTAACTTTTTCTTGTTTTATATCAGACTTCTTTCTCTTACTTGTTTTTGTTCTCTCACCAAGTGGAAATTTTTACCACTCCTAGTCCAAATATTTAGTTTATTTAACCTTTCGTTTCCTAGGATTTACCCAAAAGCATGATTTTGGACATTGCTACACATTTTTTTTTTGAGACAGTCTCATTTTGTCACACTTGGTAGAGTGCCGTGACATTACAGCTCACAACAACCTTCAACTCTTGGGCTTATGCAATTTTCTTGCCTCTGCCTCCCAAGTAGCTGGTACTACAGGTACCCTCCACAACACAGGGCTATTTTTAGAGATGGAGTCTCTCTCTTGTTCAGGCTTGTCTCGAACGTGTGAGCTCAGGCAATTCACCCGTCTTGGCCCCCCCAGAGGGCTAGGATTACAGGTGTGCGCCATTGCACCTGTCCTGCTACACATTTAAAATATATAATCATGATAATAAATGTGTTATTTCACCAGTTAATGTTTCTTATATGTTGAATGGAGGACACAAAAATGAATACAGACAGCATTGCACTGAGGGTGTCTACCGTCCACTCTCACCTTCACTCAAGAAATTTTAACTAGCTAGTAATACGTGCCAGAAACTTTGCTAGAAGAGACCATCTTTCATCTTAAATAGTTCATAGTTCAGTTTAAAAAAAAAAAAAAATTACACAACTGTACAAATCCTGTTGTTGTTATTATTATACATATATTCATATGTCTAAAAATACAAGGCCTGTTAAGTGTTTTAATGTTTCTCAATCTCAGGACTTGGAAGTAAGAATTAGAATATAACTTAAAGGTCATTTCCGTAGTCAAGCATTTATTTATTGTCCTCTATGTATGATGTATGTATGTATCTGTGGGGAACAAGTCTTTGAATAAAGCATCCTCCAAATGCACCTGTCTATTCAAAGTACACAGTAATAGACATTTTCCATTTAAGGCCATGGATTTTCTTTTTTATATCATTGGACATTCAGTTTTAGAGAAAAAAAGAGGGAAGGCATTTAACCAAACATAAAACAGAACTCTTAAGAGTTGCTGTCTGGCTCGGCGTCCATTGCTCAGTGGTTAGGGCTCTGGCCACATAAATAGAGGCTTCCGGGTTTGAACCTGGCCTGGGCCAGCTAAACAACAACGGCAACTGCAACAAAAAAAATAGCCGGACATTGTGGAGGGTGCCTATAGTCCCAGCTACTTGGGCAGCTAGGCCAAGAGAATCGCTTAATCCCAAGAGTTTGAGGCTGCTGTGAGTTGTGACATCACGGCACTCTACCAAGGGTGACATAGTGAGAGACAGTCTCAAAAAAAAAAAAGAAAGAAAATAAAAAGAGTTGCTTTCTAAATTAAAGCTTAAGGTGATACACAAACAGCTAAGAAATAATTGACATAAAAATAAAGTAGGCTGTGACCTTTCAGATGTTGGAAAATTCACTACTTATTGAGAAAACCTTTAGACATTTGATAGACAGGATAAGTAGATTTTGATCTGGATCTTGAATGTTCAAGGATTTCCAATAATCAGTGCTTACATTTGAGTAGGAATTGTATTTTACACCAACCTTCTAAAGGATGATGCTTGGAACTGTCAAGGTGCAAAAAAAAAAAAAAAATTCATTTTTTCACTTTGTCAGGTTTTCACCATCTCCAAAAATAAAAATTAAAAAAAAAAGCCATCATGGCTCAGGGCCCATAACACAGTGGTTACGGCACCAGCCATATACACCAAGGGTGGCAGGTTCGAACCTGGCCCAGGCCAGCTAAACAACAATAACAACTGTAACAACAACAAAAAAAAAAGCCAGGCATTGTGGTGGGTGCCTGTAGTCTCAGCTACTTGCAAGACTCAGGCAAGAGAATTGCTTAAGCACAAGAGTTTGAAGTTGCTGTGAGCTGTGATGCCACAGGACTCTACCAAGGGTCACATAGTGAGACTCTGTCTCACAAAAAAAAAAAAAAAAGCCATCATGTATTAGGATCACTGTGTATATTGAATTAAATGATTATGTACAATATTGTAAGAACAATAAAAAATACTTTAATACTTTCCTACTTTTCAGTGAAATATGATACTTTAAAACACTGTTTTAATAAATTAGGAGCAAAAACAAAACTTGATATAACTGTAGAAAAAGTAAAATGAAAAATCAGAATAAAAATGTTGCATAGAGTTGGAGTAATGTGTACCTGAATATTGAAGCATTTTGTTATTTTTAAAATTTTACTTTATTTACCTGGTACAGAAATAGTGAATATGCAGGATACATTTTTAAAAATATGTGCAAGTAGAAGATAAAAGTTCTGATAATACAAACAATGAGTAAAATATTGTTTCTGAAACATAATTGCTGCAGATGCTATAAAGAGTTATTATATTGGAAAGTGACTGTAACATATGAGCTGAATTAGGCAAAATAGATGTGAGGAAACTGTTTTGATAAATCACATGATAGAAGTAAGAAATTGACAATAGTAATGGTAAAAACAAACAAAAAAGAACATTGTTGATGTAAACTACTTCAATAGAACATTTTCCCCATGTTCAGGGCCCACGTTGCGTCCATTCTCCCAACACATGGCATCTTGTCTACCCCACAGTACCTACTCAAATGCTCAATTGCATAATGTAATTATTAAGCAGCTACTGTATATACAAAATAAATCAATGGTTACAAGTTTAAAAGAGTAACTGTGATGTACATCATAAATTAAAACAACAACAACAGCAACAAAAAAGTCTAGACTGAAATGTATGCAAAGGAGAGAGGATAAAAAGATGATTAAATAATTGAAGATAGTCTGCACTATTAAAAGAAAACCATTTTCCTAGTAGACCGAGATGATTTGTTCTTTTTGTTTCCATACGTTTGCCAAGTCTGTGACTCATCCATGTTAAGACAGAAAAAAAGAAATTTACAGCTGCATCATTAATAAAACGTCCATCAAAGGCAGGAGCTAATGTGAATTCTTGTACTATTCTACAACTGTTCATAATAGAAACGTTAAAAATTAGGGGACCTTTGTTTCTGGTAGTTGTGTATAATGGCCCTTGTCCTTTTCTTCAATTTCAACATAAATAGATTTCCCTGATCACTCAAACCGTAAGTAATTTTCCTCAGCTTTCAATGTTCATGATGCCTCACTTTTTTTTGTAATAACCAGCCCTGCAATATTCTGCTCCACAGAAGCACTCTGTATTCTGTAATTCTTCTCCTTAACTGGGCGTGGTGGTTAATGTCTTGAATCCAGGCACTCAGTGAGGTCAAGGGAGAAGGATCCCTTGAACTCAGGAGTTTGACACCAGCCTGACCAAGAGCAAGACTCTGCTTCCACTAAAAATAGAAAAATTAGCCTGGTATTATAGCTGGCACCTGTACTCCCGGCTACTCAAGAGACTGAGGCAAGAGAATCACCCGAACCTTCGAGTTTCAAGTTGCTGTGAGCTAGCAATGCTGATGCCTTAGCACTCTAGCTTGAGCATCAGAGTGAGATAGATAGATAGATAGATAGATAACAAATAAAGTTATTCCCTTTGCCACAATTATGATTTTATATTTAACATTTGGAGAAAAGTTTTCATTTCGATTTTGATTTTATTTTTCTTCTTTAAAAATGTAAAAAAAATCACATGTACGTGCTATAATCTTACTTGTATATAAATAGTGGGGCATGTTTGTGATTATTCATTTCCTACACGTGGGTTTAGGCCATATCATTCCTATTAACTTCTTCCACATGGGATTTCTAAAGGATACATTTATTTTAAAGTCAGAATTATCTTTTGCAAGGCTAAATAAACTCATTTTATTCCTAACATATCAATGCTAAAACTAAAATAATACCCCTAAATAATTTTCATCTAATATTTCCCCCTCCCTTATCACTTCCTTCCTTTTTAAAAATAAATAAACTGAATATGACCAATGATAGTTGTACAAAAAATAAAAAATCAATTATCTACAAGTCAGGTAATAACATGGAGCACTCTTGCTATGACACTTAGATCAAGTGATCTTGGCCAACTGCCTCCTTTAAACAGTCATCATGGTGTCATGTCTCGGTGTGTGTTTGCTGAACATTTGGATAGTTTGAGTAAAGTTAATTTAAAAAGATATTTATTGCAGGCCAATTCATAATTGCTAAGTCATGGAAGACGCCCAAGTGCCCATCGACCCACGAATGGACTAGCAAATTGTGGTACATGTATACCATGGAATACTATGCAGCCTTAAAGAAAGATGGATACTTTACCTCTTTCATGTTTACATGGATGGAGCTGGAACATATTCTCCTTAGCATAGTATCCCAGGAATGGAAGAAAAAGTATCCAAAGTACTCAGCCCTACTATGAAGCTAAACTATAGCTTTCACATGAAGGCTATAACCCAGCTATACCACAAGACTATGGGGAAAGGGCCAAGGAAGGGGAAGGGAGGGGGGAGGTTTGGGTGGAGGGAGTGTAATGGGTCAGGCCACATCTATGGTGCATATTTTTATCTATAATAAAAAAAAAAAGAAAGGCGAAAAAAAGTTTACCATTTTTATGTATTTGTTTTTTGAAAACTTCTCATTTTTACTTTGTAATATTGGTAAAATTTGTCAATCGTATTAGCATGGAATTTGAAATAAACCTTTTTCCTAAGATTAGTTTAACATTATACACACACCCACATATCACACATGTAATAGAGGCCAAATGAATAATTGCATAAATGCATTTTCAAATTTTCTACTAGAGAATATACTTTTCAAGTACTTACCAAGGACTGATTTTTATCAAATGCTAAACTTTGATATATGGTACTGATACTTACCAAGAAATTTTGAGACTGAAGTACAAGCTCCAGTTTTATAAATACTTGATATGTAAATTTGGTCATATCACTTAAACTTTTTGAGACTTTGTGTCTTCATTTGTAAAAGGAGGCTAATGATACCTACCCATTCTACATAAGTCATAAGAGTTTTAAGTGGAAAAAGTGAGATGATAAAGTGTAATTAATATTGAAATAACTAAGAAAAATTAAAATACTGTTATTTTCATTATATCACATTGAATTCAGTTGATTTTCTATGATTTTGTTAAGCTGCCACCATGTGACAAATGGTCACATTGTCTAAGCCATAATGTGCACAAAACTCCATTAATTTTTGGATACAAAAACTCAAGCCAGATATCTGCTGCATCCAAGAATCGCATCTTACATTAAAAGACAAATATAGACTCAAGGTGAAGGGATGGTCATCTATATTCCAGGCAAATGGAAAGCAGAAAAAAGCAGGTGTTGCAATC